>VMDR010014607.1:0-23310 GCA_007922815.1 Macrotus californicus | reverse complement strand
TAATTGAATGGTTGCCAGATAAATATGAGGTTCACTAAAATGTGAAGAGTATCACTATTTTAAGCATGCCATCTAGAGAAAAGGGCTGCAGATATTCACCTACTGAGATCATTAGACTCTGAAACATACATCCTATCATTCTAGAGATAGCAAGTATTACACATTTTAACACACCTCATCAAAATGAAGCATACCGAGTTTAGAAAGCAATGAGATTATGAATTAAGAGTCTTGATATTCCTTTTTTCCCCTTGCAAAAAAAATTTAGTAAGTATTTCTCTCAGCTAAGCTCTCATAGTTTGTGAAAAGCCATGAAGCCCAGGTTATAGAAAGCTCTGAGGTAGTAGTATTTGAAGTTGCTAGTTCAAGGGCAAACTCATGAGATTTGGAAGGGGAAGAGCAAATGTATAAAGGATGATGGAAATTGAAGCACCTGAGGCATAAATTTCTGAGTCCCCACAGATAAAGCCACTTTTTGGGTAACTTGCTGCTAAAGAAACAAAACTGGGAAGAGCTAATAGTCAGTCAACAAAATGAGGGTGGAGTTCAGAGATTAGAACACAGCTAAAAGGCTGTCAAAAAAAAGCGTCATGTGAGTTTTGAGCTCCTAGGTTGATAGAACCCCACAACGCTCAGCTTCATGCAGAGGTTCTCCCCAGCTCAACTGAATTTTAATGTACCGCCACCTTTGCAGCCCTGCGTGAGCTTTTCAAGATACCCACTCCTCCTCACATGAACCCCTTCCCTGCACACCCCTCTCCTTTGTCTGTGAGATGCCTGGGAGCCCTCGAGCCCCTCAGGACCCTTCCCACCCTGCATTAAGTACCTTCTTCCTCCTGTGTTTTGGGCTGTAATTTCCTCCATCCTATTCCATATCTTTTTCAGGGGATTCATAGAATCCAACAGCATTATTAAATTTTACATCTCTTTCCTGTTATTTCTAGAGGTCTGGGGTGGAGTTGAAGGCTTGTGCATATAAATAGTCCACCATCTTCATTCAATATTGACCATTCTGCTTTCTACTTTATAAAAATTCCTCAAATGTTCTGGTCCCTCAATGGAATGCTCTCTCAATTTCCAACGTGTTGAGTTGCATGACACTGTAAATGTATCTTTGCTGTCATTTCAGGAGATTTTTGAGTGTACATTCAGTTCACCATCTCAAATGGAAGATTTCTAAATTGACCCTGGGCTCTGGCGAAAGGAGGGTAGACTATAGTGAAATGAGGAGAGACTGGGTTGTGTGGCTCTGGGGAGGGAGCTGAAGGGACAGCCAGCAGGATCCCTGTGCTTAGTCCCTCGCCCACACTGCAGACTCCATCTTTCTTGGGTAGAGCACTCCCCTCCATGCTATTACTTCTATGTTACTCTGAATCCACCCAAACTGCACACTGTCAGCTGAGTAGAGCTGATGTCAGTCTGGTTTCTCTATAAAGCCATGTCAAGAGCCTGTGTACCTAGCCAGAGAACCAGCAATCTCAGGGAGATAATGGTCAGAGGGGAAAAGGAAAATTCTTCAGTGAAATTACATAGCAGCTCTAAGGTGCAGAGTGGGGAGAACAAAGACTGTTTCATCAGTGTTAGCAAAGCAAGGCTGTGAGATGGATGGATCTATGGGTATTAGCCTTCCCTTTTAGTGGCCTTTTCTAAAAGAAGCAGTAACAGTCACTCCCAGGAAAAAAGGCAAAGAAGTAAAAGAGGACTGCATGCCTTTCTTGCCTTGCTAACCCATTGTCCCACATCTCTCCACACCTACCAACTCAATTCTTTATATGTGAAACTTCTTAAAATTTGAAATGAGAAGATCAATAGGTTCAGAGTATGCCGCCCCAAAATATCCAGTCTCATATAAGGATTATTTTGAGCTGAAGGAAATTTAAAAAAAAACTGACACAAGAAAAACTCTCTGCCCTCCCTTTTCATCACCAAAGACAACATCAGATGCTTATCAGCCCAGAAATGGCACCAGAGGAATCTACAGAACAAACTTTGCTGAAAAATAATGTATTACATTCCATTAGTTTCCTCCACATTTGACACCCTAGAAGCTCCAAGTTCCATTCCTCTGTCTTTTCACTATTCTACAAATTTATTGTTCTTTTGTTAAGATGCTATATAATCCCAAGTTCTAACCAACCCTTTGAGTTACCCATCACTGAGTATGTATGGGCTGTATATATGTGTGGTGCACACATTAATAAACTTGTTTGTTTTTCTCTTGTTAATCTGTCTTCTGTCAGTCTAATTTGCAGAGCCTCAGCCAATGAAACTAAGACAGGTAGAGGAAAATACTTTTTTTCTCCCCTACATCTCCACGGCCCAGCATGGCCACAAACTCTGCAGAGCTGCAAAGGTACATTTTCTCAGTAATACACCAATTCCTTACGTAAGCATTTACCCTGTCTTTAACAGAGGAACTATAAAGGTGGATTTAGGAAATTACCATTTTTTAATCTCCAATGAAATACACCGATTCAAGTAAGGATAATCAGTGGACACTAAAACCAATGGGTGGAAGGCTATCGGCAAACAAAATATTCATATTGTGCTACAATCTCTTTCAACCAGTGTCTTGCTAATGGCAAAGGGAAAATGTGCCCTTATAATGGAAAGATGTAGAATAGTTACCACCTTCACTCCACGATCTAACTTAGCTCCACAAACACAGGATGACAGGACTAAGTGCCTCCTGATGAAACACAGCACAAAGTATACAGATCACTCAGCAAGTATGCCAGACTAAAAGGTTTACTCTACATCTAAGCACACTTTCAAATCTAACATCAACTTTATAGAAATTGCAGGGAGCGAAGAAACATCTTAAATACCGCCATGAGGAAACAATCAAACACAAAGAGAATGTGAGATACTCTATTATAGAAAACACCTGGTCCTGTCTCTTCAAGGAATCAACATCATTAAACAAAAAATATAACAAAACACCACCAAGCAAAAACAAAAACAAAAAACTAAAATACCTAAGCAATAGGAATACCATTCCAGATTTTAAAAAGACTAAGGATTAAGTAACACCAAATGGAATGCTGGTTAGAGGAGACAAAACAGCTACAAAGGGCATTTGAGGGAGAATTAGGGAAAAAATATGGACTAGATATTAGGGAATTGTTTTCTTGGGTTTGATAATAATGTAGTAGACAACATCCTTATTTTTTGAAGATGTATATTGAAGCACTGAAAGACTAAGTGTCATGATGTCTGCAACTTGTTTTCAAAGGTTCTGAAAAAACAGATTATAAAGCAAATATGACGTAGGTGATAATCAGATAAAGCACATGTGGCAAAATATAATGACAAAGCAATTATGACAAAAAGTTAACAATTACTGACTCTAAATGGTTATTCCAGTGGGTATACTGGAATTCATTATACTTTTCTTTAAACTACTCTCTAGGTTTGAAATTGTATCTTCTTTTTTGCATCCTCCATCCCCCATCCAAAAATTTCAGCTAATGCCTACTGGATCCTAGAACAGCTAATGAGCTCATACTAATTCATAAAATTATTTTCTTAAACTAGGAAATCTTCACCAGAGATTCAAGTTATGAAAATATTTTGACTATGCAGCTTTCCAAAGCCCTGCCAGCAAATAGGGGTACAAGTCTCTTCGTACATTGGGAGTTACTCAGATGGGCTTTGGGGCAGCAACCTGCCTCACCCAGGAGACAAGAGAAATGTTCTCTCAAATTGCCTTGCCTCCCTCAAGTTCAACAAAAGTTTTATCAAAGTAGTCACTAAGTGAATATTCATTGCTGATGAACACCCAAGATAAAATCTATGGGTGTGCTTCCATGGTGCCAGGCATTGTTCTAAGTGTTTTACCTGAACTAATTCATTTAATCCTTCTAAGAGTATAAAGTATGGTACTCATATTATCTCCATTTCCCAGATAAAGACATGGACTCCCAGACTGACTAAGTACCCTGTCCAGGCCACAGGGCTAGCAGTGCACTGAATCCACGTCTGGCTCTATAGTCCACTCTCTGGTTGAAGAGGACAATGAGGGAAATACATGGCTGTGAGAGCCATGAGCCAGCCAGAATAGGCCTCATTAGACCAAATGGTTTGTCTCTGGGTAACTAAAGTATAATCAGAGAAAGGGGGCCATCAGCAAAGCCACCTCACCCTCTACTGGTAGCTTTGTTCATACAAACAGATACACACTCAAAATGTGTTATCCAAGCAAGGAACACAGATGTCTGCATATACAACAGTGTCGTTCACTGCCTGACCAACTCAAAATGAGCTGTGAGAAATGAGACAAAGCTATCATTCTAAGGGCAACAAGCACATACATTTTTTCCTGAAGGATTTTGCTGCTTACCTTGTGCTGAGTAGAATGCTTTGTGGCTCAATGGCACAGCAACCCAAGCATGGGTAGTGGGGTCAGGAAGATCTAGTCTCTACCTCCTCCTTAACAGCTCTAATCCTGAGCAAGATACTTAGCCTCTCTGAGCCTCAGTTTCCTTTTCTCTGACCCTTTAGACAGATGGACAGATGATAATAAACCACCTCTCAGAGCTGTGGTCATCTTTAGCTCTTCTCCCCTCATCACACATATCAAACAGGTAACACAATGCAAGGTCATCAAGCTCCGACACTTCTAATGGGCTAATCCCAGGGCACAGGAAGTGAAGGTGATGTAGGAAATTTTCCTTACATTTTCTGACACACACGGTCCTTTCACATTCAGAGATACACAAGGACCAATGGCTCCTGCAATCTTCAGTTCCCGAGAGGTCTAAAATAGAATTAAATAAGAGTATAGAGTTAGAAATCACTGAGAATCACCCCGCTCTCATAAAAACCATAACTAAAGCCTAGAAGAAAAACACAGCAACATTATCATTCTACCAAGAGAAAATCCAATGTGGATTATGGTATACAATGCTCTTACAAGCTTTTCCAGGGCCACTGTGATCTGATTAAAACTTTAGTAAAAATCTCCCCTTAGAAACTGCATTATCTTTGTTCCAAAGTTGATGCAGCATTTTCAACTTTCTCAACTTTGAAATTATTGTACCCACAACAATACTTCATTCTTCTCTAATTCCACCATTGTAATTATTTACAACTTCTAATCAGTTTTACTGATTATCAATACACTGTTTTGTGTTGCTCTAAAAATAATGAATTCATGAACTCCAACATAATGCCAGGGCCAAGAAACACATTTAGACTTTTTAATTGGAATTCACTTCAGCAAAGTCCATCCCTCTTCATCTTAAAAAAACAAAACAAGCAAACAAAATAAAACCTCAAACATCTGAAAATGTTTGAAGTTTAACCAATATAATTTAATGATCATTTCCAACTCTCAAGGCACTAACTACAATCATATGTTCTAACAGTCTCTTTTAATGGTTTCTTCCATGATTTAGAATCAAGTATATAGGGCTATCAGTCCCTACATGCAAAAACAAAACCCAAATCACAATCTGCACTGTTTTAGAGCACTCTGGCTACACTTTCAGCAGGCACTAAACTTAAACCAAGGTCCTGTGCATGCAGCAACACGTACCAATGGCTGGGAAATGCTCCACACTGCATGGCTTCCTCTGTGCTCAACCTACTACCCCTTATAAGGACTGTTGTCTCAGAGCAGAGGAGGGCCCACACGGGAGCTGGACATACAAGGGAGCCAGAAAACTTTGTTTAGAACGTTAATAAATATACAGACCATCCTCAAGAAGTAAGGGGATAGAATGAGCACACTTTCTTAGGAAGCTTTTAATGCACCTATGTCTGGAAGGTTGAGGCTTCCACAAGTCTGACTACTAAATAAGTAAGAACACTATTCTTTCATTGAAGTTTAAACAATTTATTGTACCTTTACTTCTAACGTAGCACCAAATGCCATTCGGAAATCTCCATTAAAATCTTTACTAAAAATTCTTTGGAATGTCTGCTTGAAAAGAGATGTATTGAAAGAATCTCCCATCACCATGTAGCCTCTAGAAAAGAAAAAAAGTGAACATTTAGGATGCCCAAAAGTCATTCAAGATAGATGCCCTCTCAGTATTTACAAACAGTAATTTAAAGAGAAAGGAAAAACAAAGAAACCGTGTCCATAAAAGTGCTACCGACTAACTTAAATGGAAACAGCAAGTTCAATTTGTACTTAGGAAAGACAGTTTTTAAAAAATTAAAAATAGAAGACTTTAGAATAGTTCTGTATCTCAGTCATTATGGCAGTTATACAAATCTATAGAGATTAACAAAATCTCATAGAGCTACACACACACACACAAACACACACACACACAAGTGCATACAAAAACTGGTGAAATCCAAGTGAGGTGTGTAATAGAACTAACTGTACTGTGCCAGTGTCAATGTCCTAGTTTTGACATTGTACTCTATATTTACATAAAATGCTACCACTGGGAGTAGACAGATGAATAGTATGAACAGGCTTCTCTGTACTATTTTTACAATTTGTGAAACCACAGATATTTCAAAATAAAAAGTAAAAGAAACACCCTCCAATCAATAACCCCTAGGTGCAGGTTTAATAGGTCATCTACTGAGAACACATCTCCATCTCCTCTCACACTTCTCTGGTGTGGGAAGATACCCAGGTCTGTGGGAAATCCTTTTCAGTTTAACCCACTGCCTCAAAACAGTGAATCCCTGCCTTCACATGAATTTTTTTTTTCTAGCTTATGAGTATCGGTTTTTATCTCTTTTTGAAGAGAAAAATATTGTTCAAAATATCAGCATTTTATGTATCTGGAGGGGTGAGCAGAGCTTGATGCAAGTTATTCATCTAGCCATCACTCATTAAACAGGATCTCAGAACTGGGAAGAATACAAGATTATCTGGTCCAGCTATCTCAAGAGTCGAACTCCTCCATTGACAGTGATTGGTATTTAGCCCCAAATATTCACCCTCCCTACCTTCCCTACTCATGAGATCCATGGTTTCCTGGAATAAAGGACATTTCCCAGCCTGCTTTGCATGTGGCTATGTGACTCAGCTTTGCCTACTGGAAGTAGTCTTTGTGGTTTAAGGAGGAAGGTATATTCTTAGAGGAAGGAACATGTATTCCTTCAACCCTTCCTCCTTCCTGCTGTTCCAACATAGCGACAGCCCAGCAACCATCGTGACCCACAGCTAGCACACTGAGGAAGGCGGTGGAGCAGCACAGGTGCCTCAGCCCCTGATGACGATGAGATCAAATACCTGCCCTGCTGCCTACACCTCCAGTAAAAGAAAAAGATCTGTTTGGGGTTTTCTATCACATTCACACAAACCTAATACTAACTCACATCCATCTCTCCCAAAAACCCTGCCAGGTTATCATCCAGATTAGATGCCTCCAGCAGCAGGCAGTTAAGCCCTCCAGAAGCAGTCCATTCCACGTTTAGGCAGTGCAGACTGCTAGGAAAGGTCTTCCTTTATACTGAGTGAAACCGTTTCCCAGCAGCTTCCACCACCAGTTCTAGTTCTACCCTTTGGTCACACACAGATCTGATTCCTTCTCCACAGAACAGGCCTGCAATTGTTGAATATAGTTCTCACACCCCACCTGTCTTCAGCATCTTTTCTAGCTCCTTCGATCATTCCCCATATGACATAGTTTCAGGTTGTCTCCATCACTCTTACTGCTCCCTTTTGAACATCCTCAGTTCATCTATACACTGCTTTTGAACTAAAATGCTCAGAATGAAAGATAATAGAGGTAAGCACCAAGGAAATCAAGACTATGATCTTCTTTGAAAATAATCAACTCCTATAACACAGTCTAGGGTAACCTTGTCTTTCCTGGAAATCATCCCAAACTGTTGGCTCACTTCAGGTGAGTTATCAACTAAAACCTCTAAATCTTTCTTTTTGAAATGTCACTGCTAACACATTTCCCTGATACTGTATTTGTGCAAAAGATGATGTGACCTAAATACTACATCATTCAGGCGTCAAAGACCTCACTGAAAATTTGACGAAGTGATGGTTCCTCGCCAGAGAAGACATATACATACACATAAACTCAGGAATGTTCCCAAATACACTAAAACTTTTGTGTGGATGCTCCAGGTCAAGAACTTCGGGAAGGCACTGGTAGGAGTTCACCTTATTAAATGGGCTCTCTGATGCAGCCAGTGTCACCTAACACATCTGCTGCTCTCCAAGACAGCTCCAGGTAACTTGGGTTCTAGCTTCTTCCCTCCCCTCTTTACTCAATGAGGACCAGTAACACCACTTGGGAGGATGTTAGAAATGCTGACTAACAGGCCCAACACAGCTCTACACCAGTGCTTCTCAAACTGTTCTGTGCATACAAATCACCTGGAATCTTATTCAAATGCAGGTTTTGAGTCAGTAGGTCCAAGGTAAGGCTCAAAATGCTGCATTTCCAACAAACTCTCAGATGGGCTGATGCTGCCTGTGCTCAGCCACACTGGGTCCATACCATTGGTTCTCAAGTTCTGCTCCTCAGTAGCATCACATGGGGGAACTTTTAAAATGCTGATGCCCAAGCTAGGTCCCATGCTAATTAAGCCAGAATTTTTGAGAACAAGACCCAAAGCAACTATAGTTTTGCAAGTCCCCCAGGTGATTCTGATGTGTAGTCACTTTCAGACCAGTGCTATACATCAGTGGTTCCCTCACTGTCATATGCACCAGAATTCCCTGGAGAGCAAGTTAAAAATGTCTTCTGGGTTGTACCTCCTTAGTTCCTGATTCAGGTCTGAAGTGAGGCCTGAGGATATACATTTCTAATCAGTCCCCAGGAGCCCTGAAGGTTGCTGGCCAGACACCCTGCACTCTGAGAATCATGGCTGTACACTGTGATCTACGCACATGACATGGGCTTAGGCTCTAAGTCAGCGCTCAGTAGTAGGAGTCATGAGGAAAGGTCACTCACTCAGTTTTAGGTGAAGGGTCTCCTAATTGCTCTGGCATTCAGACCCAATTTTCTGTCCTTCTCACAAGGTAGTGCCTTGCTAAAGGCTACATACTCCATGCTTGCTTTCTATCTGCTCTGGTATCTGTAACAACTCTCAGGAAGAAATGAAGTTGTCTGATTATTTGTTTGTAGGGAACCCTTGAGCCCTCCTGTTCACCACTGTTTCTTCCCCTAAGAGGCCCAAACACCTTCACAGTCACTGAAGCCACAGGCCAGAGCTATCTGAGCACTAACCTAAGCCAGCCTTGCCCTTTCCTATCATTGCATCATACATTTCTCTTTCCCTAAAATAAACACTTTAAGGTTTCCCAGGTGTTTCCTGTCAACATACCCAGTAAGATTTGCACAGCATTTCATCTCCAAAAGTCCAGATTGATCGAGGGCACAAGCATAAATATCAATGCAGTGACCATTTGTAGCAGTTCGATTAGCAAGCATTTCATAGTGCTGTGAAGAGAAGTAAACCATCTTTATGAAACAGTAACATTATTCACTAGTTATGCTTTACTAAATCAAAGGTATATAATCAAATATAGGAATATGGAAATAGTTTTTTTAAAAAATACCCACATAATTAAAATAGAGTTTTCGATCTCAAAACACTTTTGGCAATCTTAAGGCCCCTCACTCTAAGATCTCAGTTAGGGAATCATTTAACAGCAGCCAAGATCTATGAGGTCATCTCAGCAACAGCGGCTTACTAACCATCAAGCATGTAGCTGTCATTCCAGAGCAGCCTAAAGCCAGCACTGGAGTTACCACCACTCGGATACAGCCTGTATCCAGGAGCACCTACCTTGGTTGCTTTCTTCATTAAACGTGCATTATCTTTCTCAATATCGTGCCAGGAACGAATAGGAACCTTTAATTCATCTCCAACCACCATGCCAGGCCCTTGGGTAGGGGGACCCCCAGTAAACAACATAATCCTGGCTCCCATGTTTGGAAAAGTGCCCTAAAACAGGAAATGGCAGCATTTTAGAAGCGACAACCCTGTCCCAAGTATGCTTCCGTTTACCTAAAAAAGTATAAAGATGAGCTCTCATCAGCTGTACTGAAAAGTGATATTGCAGAATAATGCAGATGACAATACAGAGAAGCAGGCTGATCTCGTCCAACCTGAAGATTTTGCGCACTTTTATTAATTTACTGTGAACATTTCCCATTACCCTAATTGTTCTGTGTTAAAACATTAAGGTCCTCTTCAAGATGGGTAATAATGACTGAAGCACTTTCTGGTAAATTAACAATTAGTTGACTTAGGTTGCAACTGATTTTCACACAAGTCCAATAAATACAACTCCTGAGAGGCAGGCAAGCTTGTGTGGTCTGAGGGGTCCCACAAAATGCTCAGTTACCTCCAACAAGCCAACAGCAATGGACAAAGCAACACCAGTGGATCGCAAAGGTCTCTTCCCCTGAGTTACAGGCCACGGGTCCCTCTGCAGCTCCCCAAGAAGGTCAGTAAGGTTCATGTCAATCTTGTGAACAGGCTGCAGAAACCTGTGTGATTTCGAACAGACACATTAATCCTGGTTTAAAAGGGTACTCTGGTCTTCAGCCCTAAGTTACACCTAGTTATTGCTCTTCAAAATAATTACTCAGAATAGAAAAACATGCAATTTTTTTTCTTCAAAGTTATCTCTATCTACAAATGCAAAACAATTCAAAGCAATTTTATTCAAGAACACATTTTAAAGCATAATACAAAGCAATTTGTATATGTAACATGGAAAAAAAAGATTTAGGAACAAATCATAAGGTGCCTTAGTGGACAATCTTCATCATTCTTAAGATTCACAGCTTGTGTTTCTCTTGAGTCTTGGGAATAATAGAGAGAGAAACACTGACTTTTTAACAGCATATGAGGCTATTCCCAGCACATCAGGCAATGCTTTTTATCATGTTTGCTGAATGTTAACCCAGCCCAGTGCAACCCCAGACACAAAAGGGCTGAGTGAAGTAAATGCTTGGTTTCAGGTTTGAGGACACCTAACAAAAGCCCTTTCAGTTTTCCCAGTTTTACTAAAGAATCAAAAAGGACAAGAGCCATGTGTTTAAAAGGAGGGGCATGACTGAACACAGTGATCTCAAAACCTTTGGGATGATACAATGCTAACAGGAAAAACTTTCTGACCAAACCTGCCACACATGTATGTGAATGCGTATGTAATTCAGTTATATATAATACACAGATACTGATATGTTAAATACCTTATTAACCATTAAATGTCAGTTAGGCTTAATGATTTGTTTTTCTCTAAAAATTACAACATTTTTCTTCTCTCAAAAGTGGATTTCCCTGCATGCCAACTACTGTATGTGCAACACTAAGTGTTGGTACTTCACCTGCTCGAAACAAAAGGGTGCTCCTTTGGTTGAGCAGGTCTTGCTTGTTGCATGGGCATGGAAGGCTTGGTCAGGCCCAGCATATCCTAAAAAGGAACCAGAAAGACTCATTTCCCATAAAAGCAAAAGTAAATAATTAATTCTTAAGAAATACCCTTGCTCCTGCTTGTGTACAAGTTAAGGCACAAACCTGTATTTGCTTTGCAGTTAAATCCTTTGTCCCTCGAAAGACATAACTTTTGGAGATTCCTTCACAACTGAGTTCGTGAACCTGCACCATCCTCCCAAACGTGATCAAACCCACCAGAGCATCTGGAGGAAGGAGACTCAGGGACATTTGTAGAGATTCTTTGAGTGCTTGAAGATCATCTTCTTCTAGGCATGTGTCGACCACATAGAGGAATATTAGAGGGGACTGTGGACCTCGCTTTATGCAAAGAAAAACAGCATAAGAATATACAAATAGACATACATAGCTCTTTTTAAGTCACATCAGATATGTAAATAACAAGTCTTCCTCTATATTTACTGTCAGGGAATATGGACATCTAAACAAACATCATTAAATGACAGGTTCTGTTAAAAAAACTAAAAGAAAAAATTATTTGAATCTAACAATTTATTCCACATTTTTGAAAGCCTTCTAAGTGCCAGAGATTGTTCCAGGTCCTGGGATACATCAGTGAACCAAAAGAACAAATATTCCTGCCAGCCTCAAGAAGATAACTTTCTGGAATGGAGAAGCTAAAGGGGATTGCAATTGCCAGGAGTAAAGGTAAGGAGCAAGTTCTACTACTAAATGGTAGGTCAGGGCAGCCTCATTAAAAAAAGTAACATTTGAGTAAAAACCTGAAGGAGAGGGAGGGAGCAATACAGAGAGAGTAGAAAGAGTCCACCTGAGGAAAACAAGAGCAAGGCCCACAGGCAGGAGTGTTACTGGCATGCTTGTTCCTGGCATCTTTGACCCAAGTCAAGGAGGCCCATCTGGCTGAATGAGGTCAGAGTGGTAACACAGAGCTGGCTTTAAAAACTGTCTCATGGCTCTGGATGAAAAAGGAGCCATTTTCACCACTGGAGGTTTCTAAACAAAGAAGCAACATGATGTTTTTAGAGTTCCTCTGGCTGCTGAGTTAAGAATAAAATATAAGTGGGCAAGGGTAAAACTAGGAAGAAGTTAAGAGATTGCCCCAGTAATTCACATGAGAGGTGGTGGCTGGCCCAGGATAGGAGCAGTGGGGAGAAAAAAGTAGATGGATTCTGGATGAATGCTGAATATAAACCCAATGGGATTTCCTAATGGATTAGATATGGGGGGAGTGAGTGAGAGGGAGAGACAGGTCAGGGATGAATCTATGGTTTTTAAGCTGAACAACTAGAAGATGGAGTGCCATCAAGTGAAATGGAGAAGGCTGTAAGAGACGGGATTTGAATTTATTCAATGTTATCTTTTTTTTATAGCCTTCTCCCATGACCTGAAAACAATGCCAGAAAGTGCATGCGCTTCATAACCTAATGTTTAGGATCTTGCTGCCCTCACCTTAACTCCCTCAGACATGTAAAGAGAACAGAAGACACAGCATTTCTAGAGAATCTCAATGTTTAACACTGCTCATTAAATGCGCAACAAACAAGTTACCTGTATCACGTACTCAATTGTAGAAAACTGGGGCATCAATTCAGCAGGCTGGTTCATCTCAGATATGCCTGTATACGCTGGAGGAAACTAAGGGGAACAAAACAAAGCCATGTTTTATTAGGTTTCAAAAATCTGTCTATCTTTTATATTCCACTTATAAAATAGTTAATTATAACATATTAATTCTAAAAAGACAAAATGTTATGAAAATACAAAAATCAGAACTTAAAATCTGTAACTATGCCTTATATTTATATTATGTTCTTTTTTTAAAAAAAGGATTTAATTGATTTAGTTTTAGAAAGAGGGGAAAGGAAGGAGAAAGAGAAACATCGATCAGCTGCCTCTTACACATGCCCAGTCAGGGACCGAACCTGCAACCCAGGCATGTGCCCTGACCAGGAATTGAACCGCTGGCCCTCCACTTTGTAGAATAGTGCTCAACTGAGTCACACCAGCCAGGGGTCATGTTACAACTTTTTAAAATGTAGTTTTAGGTTACACTATAACTTTTAAATGATTTAAAAAATGCACTATTAAAAACCATTTCTTAAGTGTTGTCCTGCAAATTAAGGGCAGACATTTTGGCTGTCTCATGAAGTCTAAGAATAAGTGATTACTCTGCAGAAGAATAAAGCTTTTATTTGGATCTATTATTTCAGCTGTTATCAACAAAGTAATGCATGTTCGCTATAGAAAAATTGGCAAGTACAGGAAAATATAAGAAAACAAAGAAAAAACCCTCACAACCCTATCACCTTGAGGCAGTCACTATCAATATCTTGGCATTTTTCCTTTCAGACTTTTCCTACTTAACGCACAGGGGAGGTTGTTCTATACATACAGTCTTGCGACCTGCTTTTTGTCCTTAGCATGTTACAGGCATTTTCTTTTGTTTTTAAAACTCCCTGCAGATATTTTAAATGCATAGGTTGTCAGATAAATTTTTCCCCAAAATCTTTGTTGTAAAATACATACAAATTTCACCATCTTAATCTTTCTTAAGTGTATAGTTCAGTGATCTTAAATACATTCATAACGTTGTGCAACTGTCTGCATCGTCCATCTCCAGAACTCTTTTCACCTTGAAAAACTGAGACTTGAAATGTATTAAACAGCAATTCCCATTATCCCCTCCTTCCAGCCCCTGGCAACTGCAGTTCTACTTTTTGACTCTATGAATGTGACTACTCCAAGTGCCTCATCGAAGGGGAATCATACAGTATTTGTCTTTTTGTAACTACCCTAATTCCTTCAGGATAACGTCCTCAAGGTTCACCCAAGTTGTAGCACATGTCAGAATTTCCACTTTAAGGCTGAATAGTCCGCTGTGTGTATTATACCACATTTTGTTTATCCATTCATCTGTCAGTGGATACTTGGGTTGCTTCTATGTTTTAGCTATTGTGAATAATGCTGCAATGAACATAGTGTACAAGCACCTCTTCAGGACCTTGCTTTCAACTCTTTTGGGTATATATCCAGAAGTAGAAATGCTGGATCATTTGGTAAACATCACTAATAATGAGTGATGCTGAATATCTTCACTAGCCATCTGTTTATCTTCTTTGGAGAATAGTTCTTTACCCATTTTTGAATTAGGTTGATTTTCTTTGTTGTTGAGTATTAGGAGTTCTCTATATATTCTGGATATTAATCCCTTATTAGATATATGATTTGCAAGTATTTTCACCCATTCTATGGGCCTCCTCTTTACTCTGTTACAGTCTTTTCATACCTTAGAATTTCACAATAAATTATATTAAACACAGATATCAACTCTGAATGTACTAAGAGGTAGAAATGTTTTTAGGATTTGTATATACTTCTGAATCTTTCATAAAGATAGATCATGAATGGTATCTGCTTAAAGTTTCCAAGCCTATAGTTAGTCATCAACATTATTCTTTTCATCACCGGACTTACTGTTGCTGTATCTGAGAATAAGACTGTTAATTGCAATTATGATCAAATATATGAATAAATAAATGCATGTTATCAATATCTACAGATCTGCTAGAGCACTGTAAATTATATTTGGCACAAATTTTTTCTAACAGTTTTATTAAGATAGCTTATATACCACAAAATTCACCCATTTTGAATGCACAATTCAGTGACTTTTAACAAATGTACATAGTTGTGCAATGATTAGTTTTAGAACATTCCCATCATAGACACATTCATTTTAAAGAGAAGTCTCTCCCTGGCTGGTGTAGCTCAGTGGATTGAGCATGGGTCTGCGAAACAAAGGGTAGCCAGTTCGACTACCAGTCAGGGCAGATGCCTGGGTTGCAGGCCAGGTTCCCAGAATGGAGCACAAGAGAGGCAACCATGCATTAATGTTTTTCTCCCTCTCTTTCTCCTTCCCTTCCCCTCTCTCTGAAAATAAATAAATAAAATATTTTTTAAAAATAAAGAGAAGTCTCTCTTGTCATTTGTGAGCTCCTTCTAGTTTACTAGTTTAAAATTTTTTAAGCCAAAAGAAGCTCAACACTGATACCTCAATCCTAAAAGTTAGAAAGATCAGAAAATGAAAATTCAGTAATGTACACTATCCAAGTAGAATAAATTGAAGTCAAATGAAATACAAACAACATATCTGTTTTCTTATGGTAACATATTCACTGCCTACCCAAAACTTATAAGGGAATTTATGTCCCCTCCATAGCATATCACAAGGATCCAAATAATAAAACTGAGTCGCCATTCAACAGAAAAAGCATAAATGTTCAACATTAAATATCATGCCGAACTAGATATATCATTTTTTAAAATTTTTAATTTATTGATTCTAGAGAGAGAGGAAAGGGGGAAGAGAAAGAGAGAAGGAGAGAGAGAGAAATGTCAATTTGTTGTTCCACTTATTTATGTATTCACTGGTTGATTCTCATTATGTGTCTGGACCAGGGATCAAACCCACAACCTTGGCATATTGGGATAATGCTTAACCAACCGAGCTACACAGCCAGGGCCTAGAACTATCATCTTGCATTCAGCAGAAATTGCTGCCTCCCAAGACATAAATTCAACCTCAATTTTTTTCAGAGTAGCATAACTAAAACTTAGAAAATATTTCTAAAAATAATTTACATACCTGATTTCTCTGGAAACAGAAATTACAGGCCCAAAGTTTTGCCCGATAATCAACCTGACTGAAAAAAAAATATTACAACTAGGTAACATTTTCATTTTTAAGGTAGAAAGCATTCAATTGTAAGCTTCAAGTTTAGTAAACCACATAGACATATATTTCTGTGTGGGTGTACAGACAAAGGAATGTAAAACGTCTCTGCGGTTAGAATGCTGGCTGTTAAGTACAACAAAATTTTCCTTCAAATAGCTGTAAGGAGGAATTATTAAATCCTTTTTCTTTTCCAATTTCCTAGATCATATTTAAAATTTTATGCTTTATATTAATTATAGGTTATTTCCCTTTGCCCTATTATCTTAACATAGTCTTTGTCATTTTTCTAGTATCTTTATCATTCAGATACGTGAAACTTCTAAGTTTCACACCATTAAAAACTTCCCACACTTCAATCATGCGTAGCTCACTTGAAGAAAAGTTGAGCGGGCAGGCTCTGAGTTTATACACTTCCAAAAACTGGCTCAAGGTACTTTAGTTGCTTTTACCCTTTTCTACATTTAGAAAATTAACAACCAGTGGCTATCATTTTAAAAGAGGGCATAAGTTTCTTACATATGGGCACATTAAGTAAAAGCAAGGAAATGAAGCAAATGTTCCCTTATGTAAAAATTTTTTCTTTTAAAGAGTATTTATGACACTCTTCACCTATTTAAAAACTCTCTTTCAAATAGTGTCCACATTTAAGAGAAATATCATAGATTACTATGTCAGGGGCAAAAAAAACTACCCTTAACAATAAAACCATTAAGAGTTAAAATTTCTTCTACTACAGCATCATTATACCAGGTAAGTATGAGAAACCTGTCTAAAGCTTTTTGGGTTTTTTTGGAAAAATGCTTTAAAACCTACAGTTGACCCAAATACAAACTGAAAATCGGCCAAAAAGAAAGTAAATTTCAAATCCTTTCCCTCTACCTCCACCTCATTCCTATAAATTCTAATTTTATCTGAAGTATTAGACCAAGGAGATTTCTAAAAGCATTAATCAACTGAGAATCTCACCATCTACTAATCTCAAATTTGATGATTTGCCCAAATTCAATCACTTACATGAGAATCACAGAAATTTCATGATGTACTGCATTCATCATTTACTAGTTTTTTAAAGAATTCATACCAAAGTGGATTGAGAATGGCTTTGCAAGTTGGCCTGCTGCAAAGCACAGGTTCATACTGTACAGGGGGCAGGTCAAGGCGTTCTTTCAAAGGAGTCAAGAGACAAGCCAGAGGAACAACCATTCTTGTCGCCTCGAGACGGCTGGAAGGCCACACATTCCAACTGAAACGCACACCATCCCGTTCTTCATTCTGCTGAATGAACTCCAGGTATGTTGCCATAGTCTAAAAAGAAACTGAAGATAAAGCTTTCACATTGTATGTGAAATTCTTAACTTTAATGATTAAATAATGGTCCCCTAACACTTAGTTTGGAAGAACCTATCACTGTAGCATAACAATATCTCACCCTTCCTCCTGACCCCGAAAAGCTGATTAACTTCACAGTTATCATTAACTACTGTTTCTTTGTCAACTCTCCTCTCTAGAACTTAAAAAATAAATAAATAAAAGGGGAGGGAGGTTTACAATCATTTGATCACCTCTAAACTGCATTTAAACCTCTTCTTATCATCTCAGCCCAACTAATTTCAGCTCCTTGCCCAAGGGCTCAAACCGTTTCAGCATCTAGCTACCTTCCTCCCTGATCCCCTTCCTTACTCTACTAAAGTAAACACTAAATATTACATTCCAAATTATCTTGCTATTATGCCCTTTTTCCTCCTCCCTTTGTTACCTATGGAGAAAAGAACTGGATACTGATGTGCAAATCCAATTCACAATAGGAACAGCCACCAGAAGTTTTGAGTGAATTTCTACTTGGGACCACCAAAGTTACAAAGGAAACTTTGCTATTATGCTGAATGAGTTCCTCACCAAAACCTCTCTCCTCACCATGGTTGCTTATGCCCATGCCTTAAAAGATTCCAGTAATAAAATAATCATTTAGACTAACACCAATAACGCCAATTCCGTTGAATGTTTTATAAATCGTATTTACATTCTAAAATCTAGGCTAACACCCATTTCAACAACTAGGGATCAAGGGAACAAGCACCTCAAGAAAAATGGCAGAAAAAAGCAAATTAAAGAATCTATGATATTATTGGCCTCCAGTGCTCATTTCATGCAGTACTGTACAATAACTGACTCCATGTTATAAGTACCAAACCATAAATGATGTAAACCAAGATAATAATATATGTTTAAAAAAACAAATGACAGGAAACACTATAAAGGACACATGGACATAACCAAGGGAAAGGGTGAGAGCGGGGGAGGGGGGTGGGATTGGCTAGGGTGGGGGCGAGTGGTGGGGGGAAAATGCAAACTGTAATTGAACAACAATAAAGTAATTTAAAAAACAAACAAACAAAAAACAACAAATGAATGAATTACTCTACTACACACAACCCAGCCCACAAATATTCCAAATGTTTGCTCCATCTGAAAGTCTAAGGAATGTATTTATTATTTCTGGCAAAAGCGAGAAACTGAAGCACTGTGTACACAGGAGGTACTTCTGCAACTTCCTGGATGGCAAAGGGATGAAGTTCTAACATCACAGTTCTCATCAAGTACCTCAGAAGGCTTCATTAAATGACTGCTTCCCCCCTCAAAACAGTTCATTATTAAAAGGTACTGGATCCATCCAATGTCCTCAAGCTCCTACATACTAAAACCTGCTCTCTCAGTTTCCCATTGTGCCTTCCCCTCATGCCTTCTTTTACAGCATAGATTTTTAACCCTGGGCACATAACTCACGGGGGACTTCAGAGGCCCAAAGAATCCTCTGAAATTTAGGCAAAATTCTATACATGAACGAACATGCATTTTTCTAGGAAGATGGGTCTATGGCTTAAGCCAAAGTCTCAAAGAGGAAGGGTAGTTGAAGAAATTAATAGCTGAATAAACAAATGGACTGGAAAGATCCACTCCCCCCCCCCCAAAAAAAAAAAATCAGAACCATTCTTACCCTATCAAGGCATGACTTTTTAGTAAAAAGAAGCCAAGTTTAACCAAAGGTTAAATCCAAGGGAGTCTGAAAAACTGGGTTCTAGTTTCAGCTCTATCACGAAGCAGAAATAATTTCTCCTGAAACTCGAGTTCCACAATTGAAAAGGGGCGGGGAGGTCCTTTCGCACCCCACCATTCTGAGGGAAACCGAGTCAAAAGCCGACCGGCAGTTAGGCCTGGGGGAGAAAGTGTACTTCTTAGAAGAGCACCGAGTGCCCCGGTTCCTCTGCCCACCGGTTAAAGGACCCACAACGGGGGCAAACCATTAGCCGACTACAGACTCATTCCCGTACCCTCCGACCTCCACCCCCGGATGCGTTCCCCACTCACCAGGCCGTAGCAGTCAGCACCTAGAACTACAAACACCCTGTGGCCCCCGCTCCCACAGCCAAGTACAGCTCAGCTCTCAGTCGATTGGTTAACGCCCTTGTGCGTCACGCTACGGCACAGCCCATGGGCCAATGAAAGAGTCCCTGCCCCGCAGACGAGCGGAAGCAAGACACTCAGAGTATCCGCACCGCCATCTTGGAAAAGGGCAAGGCCGTCGTGCTTCGTTCTGCATTACAGCAGTTCATAAAATCATACATTTTTCCATGTTCACCTCTGAACGTTTCCACTGTAGGAAACCCCGGCGCCTGCCAGACTGCTTCCTAGGCGCAGCCAAAATGCCTCAGGAGTTCGCTCTGACACTACAGGACGTCCGCTGGCCTCCAGGGGAAGTTCCCTTCATCACCTTAGTTACTGGAAAGCGAGAAGGACGTCGTATGGCCCCGGAAGAAAGAGCGACGCTGCAGGAAGAAACTGGAGCTTGCCGGAAAGAAGCGTCAGCGCGCGAGAAGGGGCCGGGCGGAGGGAGTGTGGGGACGTTCAGTGTGGAGAACTCTAGGCGCACACACCTGTGTGGAGGTGGGGCTCTGGGTCTAGTTAAGATTCATGCTAAATTCCACGGCTTTGGTTCTACTTCACCCCATTATAAGGTTTCATCTCCCTCTATAAGGAGACTGGCGCTAGCACCCAGTTCCTCTTTGCTTTTCAATCCCTCTCATCCTATCAGGACGTGACTAACAGAATTGTCATAGTCAAGCCCTTTGGAAGACTACAAAAACTACATAACTATGTAGAGCACAACTTCACAGCCACAACTGTTTCACAACTTTTTTTAAAGTATATTTGTATTGATTATGCTATTACAGTTGTCCCAGGTTTTTTTCCCCTCTTCTACCCTCTCAGCCGGGTACCCCTCTTCCCTCCAGCATTCCCACCCCACTTAGTTCATGGGATGTCCTTATAATTTCTTTGGCTTCACATTTCTAATACTATTCTTAACATTCCCCCTGTCTATTTTGTAGCTACCAAATTATGCTTCTTAATCCCTGTACTTTTTCCCCCATTCTCCCTGTTCCCCCATCCAGCTGCTAACCCTCCATGTGATCTCCATTTCTGTGATTCCAATCCTGTTCTAGTTGTTTGCTTAGTTTGTTTTCATTTGTGTTTTTTTTTTTAGATTCAGTTATTGATAGTTGTGAGTTGTCATTTTACTGCTCATAGTTTTGATCTTTTTCTTAAATAAATGCCTTTAACCTTTCATATAATAGTGGCTTGGTGATGATGAACTCCTTTAGTTTTACCTTGTCTGGGAGGCACTTTACTTGCCCTTCCATTCTAAATGATAGCTTTGCTGGATTGAGTAGTCTAGGTTGTAAGTCCTTGCCTTTCATGACTTTGAATACTTCTTGCCAGTAGCTTCTTGCCTATAAAGTTTTTTGTTTTTGTTTTTTGAAAAATCAGCTGATGGTCTTACAGGGATTCCTTGGAAGGTAACTCTTCCTTTGCTGCTTTTAAGATTCTCTCTTTCTCTTCAACCTTTGGCATTTTCTTTATGATGTGTCTTGGTGTGGTCCTCTTTGGGTCCAATTTGTTTCGGACTCTGTGCTTTCTGGACTTGTATGTCTATTTCCTTCATCAAATTAGGGAAGTGTTCTGCCCTGGCTGGTGTGGTTTAGCAGATTGAGCACCAGCCTGCGAACTGGAAGGTCACCGGTTCAAGGCACATGCCTGGGTTGCAGGCCAGGTCCCAAGTTGGGGACATGCAAGAGGCAACTGATATTTCTCCCACACATTGATGTTTCTCTCCTTCTCTTTCTCCATACCTTCCCCTCTCTGTAAAAATAAATAAATGAATCTTTAAAAAAAAAATTAGGGAAGTGTTCTTTCATTATTTTTTCAAATAAGTTTTCAATTACTTGCTCTTCCTCTTCTCCTTCTGGCATCCCTGTGCTTTTAGCACGTTTGGAGATGTCCCAGAGTCTTCTTATTCTCGCCTCTTTTTTTTTTGAATTCGTGTTTCTTCACTCTGTACTGGTTGACTGTTTATTTCTTCCTTATGTTCCAAATTGTTGATTTGAACCCTGGCTTCCTTCCCTTAACTGTTGGTTCTCTGTGGATTTTTCTTTATTTCATTTAGTGTAGCCTTTATTTTTTTCCCTGATGCGTTTGCCGTACTCAATGAGTTCTTTGAGCATCCTGATTACCAGTGTTTTGAATTCTGTATCTGATAGGTTGGTTGTCTCTGTTTCACTTAGTTCTTTTTCTGGAATTTTTATATGTTCTTTCATTTGAGCCATATTTCTTTATCTCCTCAACTTGGCAATCTCCCTGTGTTTGTTTCTGTGTATTAGGTAGAGCTGCTTTGACTCCCTGTCTTGATGTACCTCTTATGTTGTAAGGGGCAGAGCCTTAGGTATTCGCCAGGGTGGAGAAACCCACTTCACTGCTTTGTGACGCTGTATGTGGGGAAAGGGTCAGAGAGGGAACGATGCCACTGGCTTGTCTCTCACCCCATTTCCAGTCACTTCTCCCACTTCCCATTTGTGATTGGTGCCCTTCTAGCTGCTGCCCTGGTGCGGAATCCCAGGGTGGGTGTGTTTGTGTACATTCTAGGGCTGTGTGGGTCCTTTAACAGACTCTTCTGAGAGACCAGTCATTTCTTCCATGGCCCCAAACCCCACTGGTTTCTACAGCCAGAAATTAGGAGGCTTTATTCCCAGTGCTGGAACCCTGGGCTTTGCGGTCTGTTCTGGGGCTGGGGTGGCTCGCTCCCCAGGTGTCCCTCCCCGTTTTTATCTGCCACAGGTGAATGTGGGACTGCCTGTTCTGCTGGCCACCGCCCCACTGCCTCTGCCTCACTGTCACTGCCATGCCGCTACCACACCCGGTCCTCTCCACCCTAGCTCCCTGTCTCTGCCCCTCCTACCCATCTGGATGAATATTTCTTCTTTAAATCCTTAGTTATGGGACTTCCATATAGTTCATTTTTCTGGCAGTTCTAGTTGTATTTTGTTTTGAGGTTACCTGTGATCCTTATGGTTGTGTGAGGAGGCAAAGCGTGTCTACCTCCATCTTGGCCAGAAACTCAACTTCACAATTTTTTATAAGTGCAAAAATGAGATTGCTTATTAATCTGTCCCAGAGATATAGTCTCTCTGTAGCATATAAAAATAAGCAAAACTATATAAACTTAAAATTATGTTTAGAACTTCTCTAGACATCCGAGAATTACAATTAATTAGTTCAATTTAGTATTAGTAAAGAGATTTAAATTACAAATCATAGAAGTTCATTTAAGTTGATGTAGCATGAAACAATCACTGTTAATATAAAAAGTTTGTCAGGCCCTGGCTGGTGTGGCTCAATTGGTTGGAGCATCATCCCTTGACCAAAAGGTTGTATGTTTGATTCCCCATCAGGGTATATACCTAGGCTGCAGTTGGATCCCTGGTCTGAGTACATACAATCCCTAGATGCTTCTCTCTCTCTCTCTCTCTCTCTCTCTCTCTCTCTCTCTCTAAAAGTAATGAAAAGGTGTCCTCAAGTCAGGATTTTAAAAAGAGTTTGTCAGAATAATTATTCAGTTTTGTTGAGTAAATTTACATTTTTCATGTTCCTAAAACATTATGTAAGAGTAATGTTAGGTCATTGGATCATTACACTTGTGTAAAATTAGGAAACTCAAATTAATTATTCTGTCAGTAAGGAACCAAGATCAAATAAAATGCATACTTGTACTATACTTTACATTAAGGAAAGATATAGATGTATTTTTTTTAACCAAACATTAAAATACAATGTGGCAAAGATCTGCTTTGATTATTTGAACATAGATTGTTTCTGTA
>VMDR010014606.1:0-23310 GCA_007922815.1 Macrotus californicus | reverse complement strand
AATGCAGACTTCACTGGGTCAGCAGTTCCGCTGACACAGCCCCTGCCAGTGAACAACCCCATCAAAGTGCGTTTGCCTTTCTCTATTGAAATGTTTTTTCACTAACTTTTTTGTGGTGTGCCTATGCCAATGGCTTCAAAGCCTTTCTTAAAAAGAAGTTAAAATGTATGCTCTCCCTACAGAAGTTTCTTGCAGTCTTTCAAGCTGTTGGAATTCGAATTGTTTAATGGCTGTGATGGTGTTGTTAGCTGACGTAAACATTCACTAGCTATCCAAAAGGTCTGCATCAAATGCCAAGTAAAAATATATTTTGTGTTTTAGTCTGAAGGCTTAGAGTCCTTTGTGAATAGACATCAAGAATTAATAAGTATTTGTGGTTTCCTAGGAAAATTCTGCCACCTAAAATTTAAATATAAGACTCTCCAGTTAGAAAATGAAACAGACCTCATTGTTTTAGGGAGAAAGCACGTGGTATAATTACCTGTGGAAGAAGACAGAAAGGAGGACAGGAAAACTGACTGGTAAAATCACAGTGTTTTAGGACAAGAATCATGTAAAGTTCACAAAGCGACTTAACTCCAGGTTTGAGTAGTTCTCAGGATACAAATTCCATATAGTTGGAATAATAAATCTAGGTCTTAGATAAAACCTCCAATTATCTATTGAGTATGTGTTATTTGAAAAGCCTTTATTAAATTACTACATGTCAGGAAATGTGCTACCCACTAAAGATGTACAATTCAGTTCATATTCTAGTGAAAATGAGCTACCTTTAAAAATTACATTTAATACCAAAAAATTGAAGGCAAGGTCTCAAGAGAGATAGTTGTACACACTCATTCTTAGCAGCATTATTCACAATAGCTAAAACATGGAAGCAGCCCAGATGTCTCCGGACAGGCAAATGGATAAGCACAATGTGGTATATACATACGGCGGAATATTATTCAGCCTCAGTAAGGAAGGAACTCCAACATATGCTATGACATAGATGGACCTTGAGGACATAACACCAACTGAAATAAGTCAATCACAAAAAAACTAATAGTACATGGTTCCGTATATGAGACACCTAGAGTAGTCAAAATCATAAAGACAGAACGTAGAATTGTAGTTGCTAGGGGCTGAGGAAAGGGGAAGTGAAAGCGATTGTTTAATGGGTAGAGTTTCAGTTTGGTAAGAGGTAAAGAGTTCTGGAGATGGATGGTGGTGACAGTTGCACAGCAGTGTGAATATACTTAATGCCACTGAACTGTACACTGAAAGGGAAAAAACAGTAAATTTATGCTAGAAGTATTTTATCAATAAAACATTGGCAACTGCATTTAAAAATTATGAGTATATAATAGGAATATAAACAAAATACTGTAGAGTCACGGAAAAGGAAGAAATTACCTCTGTGTCAGGTTGGGTGATGGCCAGAGAAGGCTTGCAGCAGAGGGGATGCACGAGTGAGGCCTTGGGGGACATAAAACACACCAACACTTGTGTAACCACCTCCACTTAACATCAGACTGACCAACGTTCCATGTAAACACACTGTGTGGTGGCCGTGGCTCCTGGTTGCTGGCTGTAGTAGCCGCACTCTCAAAGGCCCCAGACTTCCAATCTCTGCTGGTGGCTTGTGTGCTTGTCAAGAGTCAGAGGCATTGATTCTCCAGTGTTTATACCATTATATTAACAGTAATTAACAATTACATTAAATATTATATAAACTGATTCTGTTTCACCACGAAAAGGAAGAGAGTTGTTGGTCTATAAGAACAAATGCCGGATTTCCAGTCAAGCTGGCAGCATAGGTAAGCGTGGCTCTCCTCCTTGCACAACTACATCAAAATTAGAACTAAACTATAGAACAACCATCACTCAGAACCATCAGAAATCTAGTTGAATGGAAGTCAGACAACTACAGAATTAAAGAAACCACATCTATCCAGACTGGTAGGAGAGGCAGAGACACAGAGTGGGCTGGTCCCACATCCACATGTAGTGGATATCAGTTGGGAGGGATATCTTGGGAATGAGGAGTCCCAGCCCCACACCAAATCTCCCAGCCCAGGGGTCCAGTGCCAGGAACTTTTGGCTGCAAAAATCAACAGGGATTGATTGAGTAGAAGAAATTTCCAGAGTCCCAAGCAGTTCCTCTTAAAGAACCCACACATGGACTTACTCAGACTCACTCCCTGTGAGCTCTAGCACTGAGGTAGCAGCTGGAAAGACACCAGTGGTATACAGGGAGTAACTTAAGTATCTGGTATCAAGGCAAGAACTGGGGGATAGGATTCTCCCAGACAGAAGGGCAGGCAGAGGTCATTGTCCCTTTTCTGAGCCCTCCCCACAAGAGCCACAGAGCTGGCAGGTGGGTGCCATATCTGAGACTGCATCAACCTAACACTGTTTTCCCCATCCTGGAGATCCCCTGAGACTCTGTCCAACCCAAGTTACAGGCCCACCCAAGCTGTTAACTGTGACTTTTCCATATCAATGGCTGGTCTTGGCTCATGCTTCACAACTTCCTAAATCCTCTCAAACAAGCAACAACCGGCTTCAGTGAACCCCCAACCCCCATACCTGTTGCTAAGTGGCCCCAGGCACAGCACTAGCAACAGCCAGTGTACATCCACAGCTTGGCTTTGCCTGGGAATCTCTAAGATCAGCACAGGTAGCAGCCATCTCAGATGCTTTATAGCTCATGCAGGATGGCTTGGGGCAGAACACAGGTCGGGGCTGACCTTGGCCTGCATCGCCCAGGAAACTCCAGAGCCAGTGCACACAGTAGACAACTGCAGACCACATGGGAGCACCACCACCCTGCCCCTGCAAAGCTGATCCTCCATGGAGGGCAGAGGTTGGTGGTCAGTGGTCACAGCCAATCCTTGCAGCTGACTGGCTTGGGTAAATCTCTCCTATTGATCTGCTAGCAGCAACCAAGGCTCAACTACAAGGAGGGTATACTCAGCCCACACAAAGGGCGTATCTGGAGTATCCAACTTGCGTGAAAGGGGAGGATATGCTACTGGGCCCTATAGGACACCTACTACATTAGGCCACACTACCAAGACACAGAGTCAAGCAGGTCTACCTAATACATAGAAACAAACACAGGGAGGCTGCCAAAACAAGGAGACAAAGAAACATAGCCCAAATGAAAGAACAGATAAAAACTCCAGAAAAAGAGCTAAATGAAATGGGGATAAGCAATCTATCAGATACAAAGTTCAAAACACTGCTTATAAGGGTGCTCAAGGAACTTAGTGAGGACCTCAACAGCATAAAAAAGATCCAGCCAGAAACCAAGGATATACTAATTAAAATAAATAACAATTTACAGGGAAGTAACAATAGAGTGGATGAAGCTGAGAATCAAATCAATGATTTTTTCACATGTAAGCAAAAATCAACCAATCAGAACAAGAAGAAAAAAAAGCCAAAAAAAAGATGATAATGTAAACAGCCTCTGGGACAACTTCAGGTGTTCCAACATTTGCATCATAGGGGTGCCAGAAGAAGAAGAGAAAGAGCAATAAATTGGAAATCTATTGGAAAAAATAATGAAAGAAGACTTCCCTAATTTGGTGAAGGAAAAAGACATGCAAGTCCAGGAAGCACAGAGAGTCCCAAGCAAGATAGATAAAAAGAGGCCCACTCCAAGATACATCATAATTAAAATGCCAAAGTTTAAAGATAAAGAGAGATCTTAAAAGCAGCAAGAGAAAAGAAGTTAGTTCCTTACAGGGGAGTTCCCATAAGACTGTCAGCTGATTTCTCAAAAGAAACTTTGCAGGCTAGAAGGGACTGGCAAGAAATATTCAAAGTCATAAAATCAAGGACCTATAGCCTAGATTGCTCTACCCAGCAAAGATATCATCTAGAATCAAAGGGCAGATAAAAAAATTCCCAAACAAGAAAACAACTAAAGGAGTTCATCATTATCAAACCATTTTATATGAAATGTTAAAAGAATTTAAGAAAAAGGTCAAAACTATGAACAATAAAATGGCAATAAATACATATCTATCAACAATTGAATCTAAAAAACAAACTGAGCAAACAATAAGAATAGAGACAGAATCATGGATACGGAGACCATTTTGATGATTGTCATATGAGAGGGGTTAGGAGAATGGATGATGAGGAGAAAAGAAAAGTACAAGTAGGTAGTTACAGAATAGCCACAGGGATGTAAAGTACAACACAGGAAATGGAGTAGCCAAAGAACTTACACGCATGACTCATGTACGTAAACAATGATGGGATTGCCTAAGGAATGGGGGCGCTGATTGGAGTGGGGAAAGAGGGAAAAGTTGGAACAACTGTAATAGCATAATCAATAAAATATAATTCTAAAAATGAGAAAAATAACAAATGCCTGGAAAGTCTCCATAAATTAGTCACTATGAGAAAATTAAAATTGTTGTTGCATTAGGTATGGGTAAAACACAAATAACTGTGGGAAAACTGTAAACTTCTAGATGGACTTTGCACTCAGGTTACTTTGCAGGTGCGCTTAAGTTTCTCTTCCTCATTAGTGAAGTCAAAGTTAGAAATTGTAGAACAATGAAAGAAAGACAAAGATAATTCAAAACAAATTACAAAGAACTTGAATCAGCAGTTATTTTCAAAGAAAAAAACCTTAGCCACTAAAGATTTAACAATTAAATGAGACATTTATTATGTTTTAACTTTTATATGTAATCTTGTTTTAAAACCCCTTTTTCTATACTCTGGTTTCTCTTCAGAACGCACAGGTCTTTTGCCTTTTAAAACCCCTCTTCCTACCACATTCTCAATTGCGGTTGTGATTTCCTTGGTTAAGAAGACGTAGTGGTTTAGAGCACAGGCTCTGGAACCAGATTTCCTGGGCTGAATTATGGCTCTACGACTTCTGAGCTATGTGACCTCAGGCAAATTAATCTCTTGGTGCTTTAGTTTTATCATCTATTAAATAGGGATAATCACAGCACCTATCTATGAAATTTGTCTTAAGAATTAACTGATTTAGTATAGGTAAAGCACTTAGAAGTGCCTGACACAATAAATGTCGTGCAAGTGTTAGCTCTTGTGTACTAGCAACAGTACTGACACTACTATTACTAACTGGATTTTGCCAGGGAGAGAGAAGGCAGAAGGAGGGTGGGGAGAAGACAGTGTGCATTTGAAGAGGGAACACCTTCGAGCCCTGGAGTTGCGATTATGCCAGCTGGAGGCGTAGTACCTGTGGGAGAGATGACTGATGAGGGGGTCTCAGGTGCAGACATTGACAGTGATTTTTCATCACCCCATTTCTAGCCCACCCCATCCTCTGCTTCTCTCTGCTCTCTTGGTCACTTTTTACATGGCAAGCTTTGAAATACTCCTGAACACAGAGACTGAGTGGTCTCAAATCCTATTGAATTTACAATTCAGCAAGAGAGTCTGATGCATATTAAGAATACATTACATGGTCTGTATGTAAAAATATGCCACTGATGCAAAGAAGAGGGTGCAACAAATTGACCTGAGAGGATATGATAGAAAATGCTAATTGAGCTGGATGTTAAGGATGAGCAAGAGTGTATCTATAAATGATAGAATCCAGCATGCATAATTGCCATCACTAGACTTAATAGGCAAGGTGATCAAAGTGCCCTTCCCAAGTAGTTACAGTAACAAAGAAACCTGCCGCCCGACACTAAAAGATTTGGAAAGTATAACATCTGTATCACAAGGTCACTGCTATTTTCTATTTGACTTGTCCTTGATAAAACTCTGAAATATGTTATTGAGCCTATCTACGATTAAGTCAGATGACTTCTGAAGTGTTCCTTTCTTCCATCTTCCTGTATTTTAGCGCTCTGGCTTAGACAACTGGCAAGATAAAAATGAGCATGAAATGTTGAGTACAACCCAGAAAAAGCCATAACCATCCTTCACTGCCTTTCCCTTCAATACAATACAATAAAAGGAGACTGTGAAAAACCATTCCACTTGGTATCATCTATTATGGGCGATGTCATTCTGGCATTTTTGTTCTGTGCCTCCTGTTGATATTATGGACATGGGGAGGGGGAGAACTACCTTTTTCCAGAATGCTCACTAAAGAGTAGAAATGGGCAATGGAGAGATCAAGCATTAGACGGTGGGATTCGGCACGGCAGAGCAGATACAGCGTCGGGGCTGACGTCAGCCACTCTCCTACCCCACTGTGTACCCACCGACACTGGAAAAGTCACTGAACTTTGCAAAGTGTGGACACTAATTCTCATCCTCTGGCATTTCTGGAAGATTAAGTAAAATAATTAGTATGGAATACCTGGCATGTGATAGACATTTAGTATGTGTTTCTTGAATGCATAGATTTATAAAATACAGTTCATTTTTCACCTTTTTCAAAAATACTGTATTGTTTTTTAATTTCCACAGTAATTATGTTTGTTTGCTTGGGCTGCCATAACAAAGGACCACCAACCGGTTGGCCTGGACAACAGAAATTGGTCTCAGAGCTCTGGAGGCCCTCCGTGAGCTGTCAGGGAAGGACCTGCTCCCGGCTTCCCTCCTAGGCTGTGTGACTGCCAGTGTGTCTCCAGCTCCCCACTGCAAGGACCCCAGGCAGGAGGAAACCCACTCCAGAATGGTCTCCCCTTAGCTCAACTAGTTCATCTGCACTGAATTTCAAGTGGGGTCACGTTCTGAGATACTGGGTATTAAGACTTCAACATGTGAATTTGGGGGGGACCAGTGTAACCCATAAGAGGAACGAAGACCTTGCGTAATGATTCAAGCAATCTAGATAGAAGAAATCCATGGTCTCCTGCCCTAAACCAATCCCATGTTGCTGCTTTTAACATTTTGAAATGAACCCTTCCTTAAGTCTTTCTGTGCCTACACACACACCACAATTACATTATATAGTTTTATATTTAGACACACACATGTAGTTCTTTTTTGTTTTACTAAATTTGAACATATTATACATATTACTTAGCCCCTTTCTTTTCTATTTCACAGCATATCATAGACATTTTTCCAAATCAATGACTACTGACCTGTGTAAATATTTGCATAATATTCTATAGTGTGAATAAATAATAATCTAGACAGTATTTGTCCTATTGGTGGAAATTCAGGGTAATTCCAAGGTTTGGGGTGTTCATTTTTTAAATGCAGCAATATGTAACTTTACTCGACTTTTTCCATAAGACTAGTGCTTTTCTTTATGTAAGTTAGATCCTAGACATGGCATTTCTAGGTCAAAGATATACACATTTAAATTTAATATTACCAGGTGACTTTCAAAAATATTTTAGCTAAGCACACATTCATCAATCGCTCCTCAGAGGTATCAGTTTTCCCCACAGTTTAGCCAAAGTAGATTTGATCAGTTTTTTTTTAATTTCTCTCTCAGATGCATGAAAAATAATATCTCTTTATTTCATTAATAAACATACCCCTAACTACCACTTAGGTATAGCATCTTTTCCATATTTACTGGCTACTTGTATCGCTTATCTGAGATCATCTTGTGTACCTATTCCTCCATTGCATTTCTTGTTTTTTCTCCATTTACAGGAGTCACTGTATTTAAGGGAAATTAACATTTTGCATATATGATGCAAATATTCTTTCTCAACTGGCATCTCTCTTTTAACTTTGTATTGGTGGCTTTTGACATCCAGAAATTTTAGGATTTTATGGAGTCAAGTCTCTTCATTTCTTTTTTAATAATTTGTGGATTTTCCTGCCTTGCCCATGAATGCCCATAGCCTACCCCAAAGATTCTTAATCTCGTTAATTATATTCTAATATTCTGTTTGCATGTGTTGTAAATTACAAATCTGTTTTTTCCTTCAGGTGAACATTCCATTACTTTGGCATTGTAGGTGAGGTCATTCTTCCTTTTCTCACTAAATTGAAGTGTAAGCCTCACCACTCACCGAGTTCTGATTTTAAAGAGCACTCGAATCTCTCTGCGCTGTGCTCTACTTCCTGACCTGCTGGTTCTGCCTCGAGCCAGTAACCACATTATCTGACTATAGTAAACATATACGAAGTTTTAATAAGGCAAGTGCCCCTTAACTGTTTGTGTTCTTTCATAATTTCCTTGAAATAGTTTACCCTTTTTCTTTCATATTGAATTTCGAATTATCTTGACCAATTAAAATAACAACAATGAGACTCTAATCCAAAATGCTTTAAATTTCTGTACCTATTTGGGACTTTAATGATTTTTTCCTATTCTTACATCAACCACATGAGTTTAATCTGAAAGCTGCAGCTTAGAAAGGTTCTATAACTTGTCCAAGACCACACAGCTGGAAAAAGAGAGAGGCTGCTTTATATCTTTCTGATGCAAACTCCACAATGTCAATTACCTTCTCTGTTCATATCAGAGAAGGAAGGTGATAAGTTAAAGTATCGAAATTGTCCTGACTACACCACGTTGCGGCTGAAGCATCGACAAGGCTGTCAGACACAGGCAGAACTTGACCAAGCAGGGCACCAGTTTATAAGCAAATCATTAGCTTTTATCCCAATAAACTGTTTTCCTTGCTTCAGAAGATCTAGTTAGAATAAGAATGAGAATAAACTTCCGCTGAATAGGTACCTGGAAGATTCCTGGTTGAAACATATCTTTCTTTACTGATATGAAATTCTGTCATTATATTGTAACTTCATTTTTAGGTTTAAAAACTTATTCTTAAAAATGGATCTACCTTTTGACCCAGTGATCCCACTTCTGGGAATATATCTGAAGGAACCCAAAACATTAATTCGAAAGAACATAAGCACCCGTATGTTCATTGCAGCGTTATTTACATTTGCCAAGATATGGAAGCAGCCCAAGTGTCCATTGGTAGATGAGTGGATAAAACAACTATGGGACATTGGCACAATGGAATACTACTTGGCCATAAAAAAGAAGAAAGTTTTACCCTCTGTGACAATATGGATGTTCCTGGAGAACATTATGCTGAGTGAAATAAGCCAGGCAGAGAAAGACAAGTACCATATGATCTCACTCACATGTGGAATCTAATGGACAAACTGAACTAACAAGCAAAATAGAGACAGACTCACAGGTAGAAAGCAGGATGACAGCTAGTGGAGAGGGAGGTAGGAGGTGGAGGGATTGAGCAAAAAGGAAAAAGGACTCATGGACATGGACAACAGTGTGGGGATGGCAGGGAAGAGAGGGTACAAGGGGACTAAATGGTAATGAAAAATATAATAAAAATTATTAAGTAAAAAATAGTAAAAATAAAGTACAAATACTCTTAGATTACTGCACATATTGGTGTGAATTGATTTAATTGTTACTCTTAACAACTAACTAGTGAACTCCCTATTGAAATAAAATTTTGATCTTGGGGCATGGAGATGGAAATGGACTTGGAAAATGGGTCACCACCTCAGAGTAGCCAAGGTTAAATAGAATGCTGGTGGCTAGGAGCCTGGAAAGGTAGACAGACTGACAAGCAGATAGTTCAAAAGGACCTCAGATCTGGGGGAGAGGTCAGTGTGAGAGGCATGGGCCACACCAGTCACTTCACACTTTCCTTTGGGCTGATAAGTACTGCCCAGCCACCAGCGGACAAATGAAGCGAATCCTCACTAAGAAATCCACAGGCCAGCCCTGCCCCACTCTACCTTCCTATGTTGATGGCACTAATGTCCCTCCTCTTCTCAGGCCAGTCACCACTTTCTTTAACAGGAAGTCTGATCACAACTTGCCATCTCTGCTCCTCAAAAATAAAATTGTTTTAAGGACATTTCAAAAAATGACACAAAAGAACAACCAGAAGTTTATTTTCAAGTGAAAAGCGAGTCTGAAGGTGGTAGCTAGTTTAACAGATGGACCCACCAGGCAGCAAAGAGGAGAGCAGCTATGGATGAAACCAGCCAAGTCAAAAGCTTAGTAAAGTCAGTTAACTGGCCAGTCAGTGCTGCTGAGCACCAGCTATGTGCAAGGTGCTGGTTAAATTGAGTTTTTAAAAATTACTGTTTCATGGACAGATGTTGGGGACACATCACCTGAATGCCCAACACTTTTGCCTTTTTCTACCTCCTTTTTATTCTTGGCAGAATAAACTCCTCTTATTAAATCAAAGTGATGATGTTGACCATACATTTTTCTCCTCATTCTGCTTGTGTATCATGCATATTTCTTTAAACTGTTGGAACGAGAGCAAGCTAATAATATTTCCTCAAAAGAAATCAATGGGCATGGCTTGAACTGGTGAGGGAATAATTTTCATTATAGAGAGTTGTAATGTCAAATTAGTACTCCATGAGATAGGATGAAATATCAGCCAAATATTCATTAACTTATTCAGGAGACTGGCATCCATTCTAAATTTTATTGTATAAGGGTATAATAGATCAGCTTAAAACATTTTCAAATAAAAAGCATTTTTAAATGTGATGCAAAATATTCATTATTAAAGAGTTTAAAAGATAACCCTGGCCAGTGTGGCTCAGTTGGTTAGAGCATCGTCCCATAGCCAAAAGTATGAGGGTTTGATCCCCTGTCCAGGCACATGAGGGGGGGGCAACCAATCTATGTTTCTCTCTCTCCCTTCCTTTCTCTCTAAAAAGCAATGAAAAAATGCCCTCAGGTGAGGATTTATTTTTAAAAGAGTTTAAAAGATATACCTCAATATTCTGAACGAAATGCAATAATATTTTAATACAGGCAGGTGTCTAAACAACTATATGTTATTTGCAAAAGACATACGCCTCTACTAAAGAACAAACAAAACAAAGAACACCTCATAGGAATGGAGTCTGGTGAAAGTGGTGCTGGAATAGAAGTCAGGCTCTGCACTAGGTTGCGTTCCCTCTACTGGGGAAGTTGCACATAGTTGGCAGCAGATGCAAATGACAGGAGCACAGTAAGAGGCTCTGAGACCTGCCAAAACCTACCAAATGCAAGACATCCTGCTCGCATACAGAAAGCGGTGCACTGTACTGTGGTGTGCCTGAGCAAAAATTCTAAGTGTCAATATCAAAATTCAATAGAGTATCTAGATTCAATATTTAGATTCAACTGACAAGCTCACTACTTGAAGGATTTTGCAATTTTTTAATGCAAATCCAGCATCCTAAATCAATGTTTTTTTTGTGAATCTGTTTTCTTAAAATGAGGTTGCTGTATTGTACATACACACAATAGTTTCATTTTGTTCACCTAATTGATTCAAAGCGTTCTGTACTCAAAGGTTTCCCCAATGCTCAGTTTGGCAGTGACTCCGTTCAGTACGAGCCCTCCTGTGCGGGGACAGAAAGCAAGGCAGTGCTGCCACCAACAGGAACACGGAACCCAGTATCTCCACTCAAACCCAGAGTCTCCATTTTCTCTGCTTAGAACTCTTGCTCAATAAACTTAGGCACAGTGTGGACAACAGAGAAAAGAAATGGAAAAAAAGCTCTTTAGATGAGTGAAACTTAAATTTAAAACTAAAGAAAAATTACTTCCTCTAAGAGCAAAAACAGTACCCTAGAATAATAAACTGAAAGGCAAGCATGCTGGGTGTAAAGTGCAGCCCAGTAGTGATTGATTTCTATAAAATACTTGGTAAGAAGTCTCCGTGAAAATATGTTTCCTTGTCTACATGACTAAGATACAAATTCATAAAAAGCCAAAGAAAATACTAACATGCATTCAGTAGAGAATTTGGCTGGCATAATATAATTTCATTACTGTACTGTTGTACAAGAGTGCGCATGTCTACATTGCATTCCACTTGCTGCAAAATTTTGCCTTTATTGCAAAAATAAAGGTTTCAGGTTACAAAAGCATCACTCAAAATGACAAAAAAAATAGATATTAACACTTAAAAAGTATACAATATGATTTTTCTTAAAACTAAAATGCTCATATAATTATAGGTTGTAATTATATGCACTTATATATTATAATTTATGTTTTAAAGTTTGGACACAATTGATGGTGAGACGTCTATGTCTATATAAGATTTTTCCAACTCTCACATTCAAAGTCTTTCACTGTCCCTGGTCCAGAGTCATCTCTGTGATCACTAGAAGAAACTAGAAAATGTGCTTTCAATAGTCCCAGCCACGAGAAGGATATTGTGGGGAGCCATTAAATCCTCAGCTCCTGTCATCGTTTTTTAAAACTACTTAGCCCTTCTCATTTCAAATAGCTCTAATTACAAAAGGACAAATTCCTCACTCAGTTACACCCACGCAATTCCCACTGTTTTTTGTGGGTTTTTTTTTTTGGTAAATTGTATAAACACATCTGAAGCTACATTCATCCCAAGTGAATATCAGTATTTATTTATTTTACTTCCAATTAATATTTCTTTGATGTTCAAGAAACTTCTTAGAATTTTTACAAAAATCAACAAAGTTCTGCCCTGGCTGGTGTGGCTCAGTGGATTGAGTGCTGACCTGTGAACCCAAGGGTTGCCTGTTTGATTCCCAGTCAGGGCACATGCCTGGGTTGTGGGCCAGGTTCCCAGGAGGGCGTGTAAGAGGCAACCACACATTCATGTTTCTCTCCCTCTCTTTCTCCCTCCCTTCACCTCTCTAAAAGGAAATAAATAAAATCTTTTAAAAAATCAACAAAGGTCCTAGAAAATCAATATTGATCAGTATGTTTTATAAATTTTATTTTTCAATTACAGCTTATATTCAATATTATTTATTTTAGTTTCAAGTGCATAGCATAGTGGCTAGACAACCATATACTTTACAAAGTGTTCCTCCTGATATTTCCAGTACCTACCTGGAACAATACATAGTTATTACAATATTTTTTAACTTATTTTTAAGATTTCATTTATTTATTTTTAGAGAAAGGGGAGGGGAAGGAGAAAGAAAGGCAGAGAAACATCAATGTGTGGTTGCCTCTCGTGTGTCCCCTACTGGGGACCTGGCCCACAACCCAGACATGTGCCCTGACTGGGAATCGAACCAGTGACCCATTGGTTCACAGGCCTGCACTCAATCCACTGAGCCACACCAGCCAGGGTAATTATTACAATATTATTGACTATATTTCCTGTGCTGTAGTTTACTTCCCCATGACCACGTTGTAACTGCTAATCTATGCTCAATCCCTTCACCTTTTTCACCCACTGCTACAACCCCTCCCCTCTGGTAACTATCAATCTGTCTGTATCTATGAGTCTGTTTCTGTTTTGTCTGTTCATTTATATTGTGCTTTAGATTCCACATATATGTAAAATCATATGGTATTTGTCTTTCTCTGACTGATTTCACTTAGTATAATACCTTCTAGGTCCATCCATGCTGTTGCAAATGTTAAGATTTTGTTCTTTTTATGGCCGAGTAATATTCCATTGTATATATGTACCACCACTTTTTTATCTACTTGTCTATTGATGGGCACTTGGGTTGCTTCCATAGCTTGGCTTTTGTAAATAACACTGCAGTGAACTCAGGGATGCATATATTCTTTCAAATTAGTGTTTTAGGATTCGTCAGATATATACCCAGAAGTAGAATCACTGGGTCATAAGGCACTTCCATTTTTAATTTTTTGAGAAACCTCCATACTGTTTTCCATAGTAGCTATACAACTTAACACCAAAAAAAAAATATCCAATTAAAAATGGGCAAAGGACCTGAATAAACACTTCTCCAAAGAGGACATGCAGATAGCCAATAGATATATGAAAGGATGCTCAACATCAATCATCAGAAAAATGCAAATTAAAACCACAATGAGATATCACCTCACATGTGTCAGAATGGGAATTATCATCAATAAATCAACAAACAGCAAGCGTTGGCAAGGATGTGGAGAAAAGGGAGCCCTCGCTGACTGTTGGTGGGAATGCAGATCCATGTGTTCATCCTTGACTTCCGACCACCTGTGAAGCACTTACTCTATGGCAGTCCTTGGCTAAGGTCTTGGGTGTGCCGAAAAGAAGCAGGATACAGTCTTCTTGTTTCTAAAACTAAGAATTAATAAAGGGATAGTTTTTTTAGTTTTAACCTATGAATATATTTATTTGTAGATATTCCATGTAGAATCCACAAGATGAACATGAAGGTTATAAGAGCAGTTATTGGGGAAAGTTGGCGACTCTGACATTTTCCCTAACTTTTCTCATCCACCTTTCAGGTACTCAGATGTCAGCACTGAGTGTGTCAGTGCCAAGTCATGTGATGTTTTCCTTCTATCAAATCACATTATTTAGACCACACCACTCTGAGTGGTCTTTAAAAAGGAAGCTGACATGATTTAACAATTCCTAAAAGGGCAGAGGGCCCAGATCAGTTCAAAATTTCTCCATCCCCTCTCTTCTCTTCCAGAAAACTTTGGACCCACAGAACACCGCTGTGTGAAGGTACACTACATTGGCAATTTGATGTGTGGCCCTCCAGCCCACCATGCTTTCCCAGGTGGCATTTTTCCAATAGTCCCTCAGCTAGCGTCCTTGCCTCCAGACTTACCCCACATGCCAGTTTATTTTCTGTACACTCAGTCATTTTATGTCTATTTAAAACCCTTCATGTTGTTTTTTAACCATCTGTATAAAATCCGAACTTCCTGGAATGGCATTTGAGGGCCTTCATGATCTAGCTCTTCTTCCTGAACTCTAGCTGTACCAATTTCTTGCAGTCCCAGAAATCTATCCTGCTGTCCTTTGTGTCCTGGCCTTTGCATATTTTAGTCCCTCTACCTGGAATTCCCTTCTTCCCTTCTGATCATTCATTCTGGCTAAACTTTGTATCCTTCAGTGCTCTGCTTGACTGTCCTATTCCCCGGAGCCATCCATGATACGCAAAGTGGTCAAGTGACTATTGGAGATTAGGTTAAGAACCTATCAAAAATTGTCCATAGGACCTCACACTCACCCACCTTATCCTTGTACATATCATCTTTTTAAAGAATCCTCTGTTTAATTATCCATTTCTCCAATTATGAAAGCAGGGTGTCAGCCTCATTCACCTTTAAATCGCCAATCCATGGCACACAGTAGGTGCTCAATAAAAATACTGAAGAATTCAGGAGTAAATTTGCTCTCCCTAAAATGAAGCCTGTAGGGCTTGTCTGCTCACATTAGCATGAGGTTTTAATCTACCAAACTGAGCACTCATGGAGAATTAATAACTCACAGGAGAAGATTCTCTTGCTATAAATTATGCACATGCAAATCTGTATGAGGATAACTCTTAAAACATTTTCTTTTATCTAAGCATTCAGAATCAACTGGCATCTGGTTTTTAATGTACCGACAAGCTGGGAAATACACCATATCAGAGAGGGGATGGAGAGCCAAATGCAGACTGGTGAGTCGTAAGTCATGTCTTTGTCCCAGAGGACTGCTCACCGAGGCGGTTAACAAGCAGCAATCACTTGTCTAATCACCTTTCAGGCTTTGTCAGAGGGCCAGCTCTCCTCCCCAGATGACACCTTTGTCATCTCCCAACTGTAACACCCCCCTCTACACATGGGTATCAAGAATTAGGTTCATTATTCACATCATAAGAGACAGGTCAATACAAGCTGACTAAAGACCCAGCCCTGAAAGTGGGCATAACCGGAAGGCTTCCCCAGGGCCACCGTTGACAGCAGAGCTTCTTCATCACCCAGACAGGGCCACTTAGACCAGGTAACCCTTCCCAGAACCAGCAGTGCAAGCTTCCATCCTCGATCTTTGCACTTCTGTGCTTCATTTATGTGCCGCTGTTGCTTTTGTTTAATGTAATGTATTGCACTTTAAAAATAAATCAGGTTCAGCAAATATCAAAACCTGCTTGGCACTGATTAAAACCAAGAGGAATAATAACCAGTTCCAAGAAACTGTTCCTGCTGCTGGTAACACTATCTAGAATTTTCAATGTCAATGCTGAAAATGAAGCTGGAAAAAAATCTGAAAATGAAAAATTAAAAAATTTGAAGTGCTCAAAATAACAATACACAAAATTGGATATTATGGAGGGGCAAGATTTGCCACCGGAAATAAGCAGTATAGATATCTTCGTGACCTCTTCTTCATTCTCATGTAGAAGCAAAATGTCTATGTAAAACAATCATTTGTATTAGATTAAATAGTATCACTCGTAAAGACCAAATATATTGGAGTTTATTCCAAGGGTAGTCTTACTCTTCCAGGATTTGATTAACGTTTTTTCCAACCATTACTTCTCTTAGCTATGGGACGACAAATGGCATACATAAAAGTTAGCCTAAGGCACTGTAAAATTATGTGACTTGAGAATCATCAAAGAGTAATTAAATAATTTAATGAGAGTAATTAAATAATGGTTAATCCTGGTCTAAAATTTAAGTGTGTTTTATGGTACTTGATAGCTGCGAAGGGGTGAAAAGGTGCTGAGCTGTGAGTCGCAGTCTTGCCTGTGCTACTCCAAGTTTGTGATTTGAGGCAAGGCAGGTCATTACCTCTGTCTTTCTTGCTCTGCTCGCTGGGCTAGCCCATGAACGTGCAAAGGGGACTTAGCCAAGGCCTCAGAAAAAGTCTCCGATTCTCATTTCCCTTATCTGTAAAATGGGGCTTTCATAATGGTAATTAAATAAAATATGGTAAAGTGCTTTGTAAATGTTTAGGAGCCATGCAGATGTTAAATGTTATTATAATAACTAAAATAAGGATGAGAATGTTTAATGACTAGGGGACCTCATTAAAATATTTGTTTCACTTTTGAAAAATTTTGTTATGTGGAAGTAAAATCAAATTCACAGAAAGTCACACAAATCAGAGCAGCACAAACAACTTTCATGTACCTTTAATCCAGATCACATACTTATACCGTTTTAACCCCTTTGCTCGCCCTCTCCTTCCCTCCCTGTCTCTTCCTTTCCTGAACAATTTAGACATAAGTCACAAGCATCATGGCCCATCACTCCTAAATATTGCGGTGTTTCCTAAGAATAGGGGTATTTGCTTAGATAACCAAACTATAATTTTAAACTTTTGTAAATTTAGCATTGGTATAGTACTATTATCCTGTTTCTCATTCATATTCCACTCTGTCAATTGACCCAATTACATTATTTTTTTGTCTTCTCTAGTCCAGGCTTCAGCTTGGCCCCAAAATTGCATTCAGTTCTCATGTCTCTTTAGCCTCCTTTAATCTGGAACATTATTGCACCCTTTCTTTGACTTGTATGATGTGAAAAAGTTTTAAGTATACAGACCTATTTTTTTTAATTGTAGGATTTCTCATTCTTGAGTTGTTTCACCTTTTTAATGATTATTTTACACAAATCGATTGAAGGTTCTATTCCTACCATTGAGAACACAAGGCCATCCTTGCGTGTAAAACGATAGCACACTCACGGTGTCTGGCTCGCCCCACGTGACATTGGAGTGTTAATTTCATCCCCTCCTCTCCTGCTGTATTTCTTCCCTTCCTTCTTCTATTCTTCTGTGGATCCTTAGACTCTGACGTCCAACTTCCTCTCCCTTCCTGTTATCTGTACTGAATGTCATGTCCGTCCGCATCATTCCCACAAGTGGGAGAGGGACCAGAAAGAGCTTACAGTCCTCCCAGCTGCATGGGAGGCACCATCAGTGTTTGCTCCTGGTTCTAAATCACCCTTGATACTTCTCCTGTATCTCTCACCTTCCTGGCCTCCTTATTTTCTTCTTACTAAATGACAGATTCCCATCATATTGCCCCGTCAAGTTTCCAGCATGTTACCTTGAACCTTCGAAAAACCAAACACGTTTGGCAGGATTTATTATCACCATTTTGTAGATAACAAAGCAGAGGCTGAGACTCATGGAGTATTTCCCCCCACGATCAGGTGCTTAGAGGGTGATATCCAAGGGTTTGGGTTGCTGTCCAATTCTTCCCCACTGCACTTTGATGATCCCTCACAGAGACTTCACAGCCACAGATCCTGTGTAATCCCATAGCATGGTGGCCAGAGACACAGGACACTGAGGTTTGCTCATGGAGAAATAGATGGTAGAGGTAGTTACAGATGGCACATTTAGGACACATGGTGCTTAAACTCTTATTTAAACAGATTGAAATTTGAAGAAATGATAGAAATATATTTGTTGTCATAGGCACTTAATAAATTTGAAAGATATAGCTCAGAAGTTTTCCATAAGTATTCACTGAAATTAATGTGAGATTTCAAGAATAATAGCTTTTGAATGAAGAGTTCATATTTTAAGGATACTAACCTGCAAATACACACACTCATGAAAAACATCAAACAAGAGACAGGGTGGGAACCCAAGGGATCCTGCCCAACTCTCTCATTAACAGTGCATAACACATGCTCCTTAAAGAAAATTTAGAAATACACAATATTTTTAAAGAGGGGGTACTAACTACCAGATTCTACAAATGTGGGAAGTAAGAAAGAGAGAGAGTCTTCAGCGTCTTGTGCACAGCCACACTGGGTGTTAGTAACGGACCTGGGCTATGGACCGTGGGTTTCCTGCTGGCAATCCAGTGCACTGGCCCACATTTTGCAAGTTATCCATTATGCATAAATTTGAAAGTGTTCCAATCCTCTCATGTAGAACAAAAATATGCACTCACCTAAGCTATATGGAACCAAGAAAGATTTTGGGAAAATTAAATATTAAATTAATCAAATATTATTTTTAAAGAAAGAATGGGGTCATCATATGGGGCCTCTACTGAGGAAAATGCAGGTGAGCAGAATGAGCAATCAGCCGAGACTTGGGATAGATGTGATTTGTGCTAATCACATCTATTTTAAGCGAATTTTTGTATGTACTTCAAGGTAAGATTTGAGGTTCATTTGTTTGTATATGGATGTCAGGTTGTTCCAGCACCAATTGTCTGATGTTCTGAATAATAAGATATGAGATTAACTCCAGAAAATCTCAAACATGAAAACTACACATAGGCAACATGCATATTGCATAAGCAAGCTTTTCCCCCCTTTAAATAGACCTCCCTAGGAAATAGAATTAATCTTTTAAAAGTGCACACAGATAAAATGAGGAACCTACTTTCTCTCAAAATATAGTAAAATAAAAGGTAAGTGCCCATATTGTATGTCATAAATGCTTTCATTGGGAGTTTTCTTAAAGAAAAATCACAACTAGACATTAAAGAGGATAAAAGTTCAAGAAGCACAAGTGAAGCAATTGTTAGAATTCACCAAGCATCCAAGGTATACGAATGCAGAGTATCAAGTCTGCAATTCTGTTCAGGAGCTGGCCACAAATGCCTCAGTTCCAGAATGATTTGTCATTTCACGGTGAGTTGAATTTTTTCAAAAACTGTCCACTTGGTGGCACCGTGGTGCTGCTTCAGGAATGAGCCTGTTGATGTGGGTTAAAGGTTCAGTCAGGGGCTGAATTCTTATGGACAGTTTTGAGATTCTTAAACATGTGGTCATACCACAGTACGTGCCAACAACAGACAATTGTCGTAGTCATCTGTGCAAGGGAAGAAAAAGAAACAATATTTGCAGGCTGTTCAAGTGAAGACAGGGCCAGGTTTAAGGGGACTTGTCAGGCAGGTTGAACAAGTGGATGGATGAAAGTCTACCCGCCTTCTTTCATCTGTATTCCTAAAAAGAAATGCCTCTGAACGGTTTTGTATTTTTCTTCTCTCTTTGTATGACTTAATTTTGAGCAAAAACATCAACACGAATGACTTCAGCCCAAATGAAAACTCAAGCGGAGCTTCATTTTCTCCGTGATATATCTTTAGAACAGCTGTGTCATCATTACTGGGCATCATGACCTACACATTAGAAGGCGAAACACAGTCTTGCCCTCATTGTTCTTGCAGCCTTCCTGAGAAGACAAGATGTGCGTTTGAAATGGTAACTCATGAATTCTGTGCTGGAGAGAGAGAGCCAAGGAGCAGCCTTCCCCGAGCAGGTGGACCTATAGCTGGTCTTGAACGGTTCCATTGTGGCAGGCAGCCTATGGCTGCACAGCTGAGTGGGTACCATGCAGGAGGGGCAGGGCTTGGCAGTTGCTCTGGCCTCCTGGCTGGGGAATGGGGCGCAGAGCCTCCTGCTCTGCAGCAGTCGGTTGGAGAAGCAGCCACCCTCACCGGACTCCTCACCTCTCCATCCAGCTGGTCCGCTCCTCAGTGGATCCACTGACTCACTGATGCATTTTTTAGGTTATGTAGATTTATTTCTTCCAGAAATTGGGGTGAACACAAACTATTGATTTATTTAATTTGCATTTTATATCATTGAATTAGGAATCTGAATACCAACTGTGTGAGATTACTGTGAAATAATTTGGTAAGCAGCGAGCCTAGAGAATATGTCCATACTTTTTAGGAAAGTATCGTTGACACTGAACAGCCTGACCTCAATCCATACTGAAGAACATAGAAGTGAACTGATACGGGTTATATTTTTAAATATTTCAGCAAAGAAAACACCACCACATATTGTAGGGTTGTATCATTTTGCTAATTATTGATTCTGGATGACAGGTATGTAGGGATTTATTGTACTGTTCTATTTTTGTATATGTTTGAAATGTTTTATAATCTCTTTTTCTTGCAAACTAGTTAATGACTTGAAAAGATAATTCTGGACATGGGCAAGACTGAGTCTGAAGGTCAGTGGGTCCAGGTGAGGGGCAGAGGTGATGAGGAAATGAAGCAGAAGGTAGGGCTAAGACCCTCCAGCTGAGACAACCACATGTCAATTTATTCTACCCAAAGCATGATGAAAATACTGTGTTTCCTCTCAGAGAGATTTGTCAGTTAAAAAAGAATCTGCAGGCAACGGACTGCTGCTTCTAGCTTCAGTTCACTTGCCCAAATGTCCCAGGTAGGAGTTAAAGAGGTATCAGTCAAATGCAGATTATCGGGGACTGTGCACCGGGAACAGAGCAGCACCTGCTCAAGAAGGATAGTGTACACTCTTCACTGTTCAAGTGTTTTCACACGGGTTCTCTCAAACACAGGGGCAGAGCCGTTCTCATCCCGTCGGTGCTCTAGAATTACTCCAGCCCTCCCCTTTCTCGTCTGCAGGCCGAAGAGAAAGAGATCGGCAAACCAGGAAACAGTGACAAAGAAAAACCTTTTTTTTACAAATGAAACATTATGGTATTGCGGACAGGACCCAGGGCCAAATGTAAGAAGGAAAAAAATGAGGACAACTGTAACTGAACAACAATTAATATAAAAAATAAATCCTGGTTCTTCTAGTTCTGAATTGTGGATTCTAAAATTCAGTTTACGCCTCTATAAAAGAGGGGTGTTAATAACTTCTCAAGTCTGCCGTGAGGAATGGACACTGTAATGAAGTCTCTTAGAGAGTTTGCATGTGGCCATAATTTGCACGGCAAAGGCTCTCTCCTGCAGCTCCCCATGTGGGCTCCCCACGAGTCCTCAAGTCCACAGCAGACAAGGATAAACCCACAAGACTACGAATCAGAGGTTCAAGGGAGACCCAGCCAGGTATGAGATGAAAGCCATTTGGGAATGATAAGAAAAGCAGAACCTGTTTGGTCCCCCAGGTGGAAGGCAAGATAGAAGAGCAAGCCAGAAGACTGGAGAGGGAAGGAAAATGTGGGAAACACTGAACACATAGGAAGGAGAATGGTGCAAGGGAAAGCACTTCTCACTTCCAGGGCCTCCTTCCCCTTGAGGAGGTCTTTCTGCAGTAACACTGCCAGTCTCTCTCCCCCTTGTTACCTCCATCGGAGGAGTGCGTCTGACCGGTGAGTTTGGAATAAGACACAGAACAAGCGTAAGCTAGCCCGTTCCTCTTCCTGTCTCTTGTGGCATGCCTGCCTGCCTCCTGAGAGTGTGATTTGTGGTTGCTTTGTCCCTGATAGCACTGCTGTAAAGATAGCATGGGTACATGGCAAAAAGTGGCTTTCCGATACTAAAAGTCAGTATTAGACAGAATCACCCACACTTCCCGCCAACACTAGAAAATTGGAGACCTACTCCACAGAGGGCAAGTCCCTATTTACAGCTACATTTAGCAGGTGTAGTACTCCATCTGCCATGAGATATATTTACATAATTGTAATACGTATTATAAATGGTGTTGATTGATTGCACTTTTCAAATCAACCTACAGATAAAACAAAGGTGATATATGTAGTTATAAAATAGAATGTAAGTGCTATCAATCTTGATGATGAAAAAATAATATTATTGACCAGTGATTGGCAAGGTATAGAGGAGAGAGATGGTGTTATGGACTGAATGTCTGTGCTCCCCCAAATTCACATGGTGAAACCCTAACCCCCAAAGTGATGGTCTCTGGAGGTGGGGCCTTTGGGAGGTAATTAGGTCATGAGGGTGGAGCAATCCTGAATGCAATTAGTGCCCTTATAAAAGGACCCCCCAAGAGCTCCCTGCTCTGCTTTCCACCATGGGAGGACACAGGGATGGTGTGGCCATCTGCAAACCAGGAAGAGAACACTCACAGACACTGACTCTGCTGGGGCTTTGATCTTGGACTTGAAAGCCTCCAAAGCTTTGAGAACTAAATTTCTGTCGTTTACGTCATCTAATTTACGGTACTTTGTTATAGCAACCTGCACCGACTAAAACAGATGGTGATCTTTTAAAATAATAAAGCATCCACCTCTCCCCTGCCTGAAACCTCCAATGCTTTCTACTTCCCCCAGAATAAAATCCAGGCTTTTTACCACGTCTCCTAGGCCCTATGGGACCTGCCTCTGCTGTCCCCCTGTCTTCCCCAGCGCACACTTGAAACTTCATTCATCACACTAACAATTCCGGCCCAGAGACAGCTCCTAAAAAATAAAAGTCTTCCGCCTCTCCTCTGCCTGTCATGACTTCCTGGCTCCCTCAACAACATACACACAAACACTGCTCCTTTTCACTCGTGTTTTCAAGAGCTCTCTTTGTGGATGATTACACTTAACTGCTTTATAGTGTCCTGCTGTGTGAATAAACTTCATTTGCTTATTTATGCCTTCCCCACCTGATGAACATTTGAATTGTTTCAAATGTTTTGCTGTGAACACCCTTTATTGAATTCAAGAATACTGTTTATACTTATCATCTGATAGGATATTTTTATAATAACTAAATCTTAAACTTTCTCAAATATTTTATTATGATTATCTACTGTTTATATATTTTTACTTTCAATAAGTCAATGCATTAAATTTACTTGGGTAGATTTTTCCAGTATTAAACTATCCTTGATTTGTAAATAAACTCAATATTAATCATAGTTACTATTTTTAAATACTGCTACCTGGGTTTGCTAATAATATATTTCATAATTTTGCATCTCAATCCATAAGTGAGACTTATGAGGAAATTGATTGCTTAGTTTTAGTGTATAAGGTTATGCTGGTCTCACGCAATAAGTTGAATATTCTTCCCTCTTGTCTGAGAAAGTGTATC
>VMDR010014605.1:0-23314 GCA_007922815.1 Macrotus californicus | reverse complement strand
TCTTCCTTAATTTCTTTCTTCAGTGTTGTATAGTTTTCTGAGTACAGGCCTTTTACCTCTTTGGTTAGGTTTATTCCTAGGTACTTTATTTTTCTTGTTGCTATATCAAAAGGGATTTTTTTCCTGATTTCTGCTTCTGATGTTTCATTATTGGTGTATAAAAATGCCTTTGATTTCTGAATATTGACTTTGTATCCCGCTGTTTTGCCAAATTCACTTATTAGGTGGAGTAGTGTTTTGGTGGAGTCTATAGGATTTTCATGTATACTATTTTGTCATCTGCAAACAATGACAGTTTCACTTCCTCTTTTCCAATTTGGATGCCTTTTATTTCTTTTTGTTGTCTGATTGCTGCAGCTAGGACTTCCAATACTATGTTGAATAGGAGTGGTAAAAGTGGGCACCCTTGTCTTGTTCCTGATTTTAGTGGGAAAGCTCTAAGTTTTTGCCCATTGAGTATGATGTTGGCTGTAGGCCTCTCATATATGGCCTTTATAATGTTGAGGAATGCTCCCTCTATTCCCATTTTGCTCAGTGTTTTTATCATAAATGGGTGCTGTACCTTATCAAATGCTTTTTCCACATCTATTGATATGATCATGTGATTTTTGTCTTTGCTTTTGTTTATGTGATGTGTGACATTTATTGACTTGCAAATGTTCTACCATTCTTGCTTGCATCCCTGTGATGAATCCCACTTGATCATGGTGTATGATCTTTTTAATGTATTGCTGGATGCAGTTTGCCAATATTTTGTTGAGGATTTTAGCGTCTATGTTCATCAGTGATATTGGCCTGAGGTTTTCCATCTTTGCTATGTCTTTATCTGGTTTTGGGATTAGGATGATGTTGGCTTCATAAAAAGAGTTTGGGAGTCTTCCATCTTCTTGAGATTTTTGGAATAATCTGTGAAGGATAGGGGTTAGCACTTCCTTAAATGCTTTGTAGAATTCTCCTGTGAAACCGTCTGGTCCCGGGCTTTTGTGTGTCGGGAGTTTTTTAATTACTGCTTCAATTTCATCAGCTGTTATTGGTCTGTTCAGGCTTTCTGCTTCTTCTTCGTTGAGTTTTGGAAGATTGTATTTTTCTAGAAATTTGTCCATTCCACCTAGGTTTTCAAATTTCTTGGCATATAGTTCTTAGTAGTAATTTCTTACAATCCTTTGTATTTCTGTGGTATCAGTTGCAATCTGTCCTCTTTCATTTCAGATGTTGTTTATTTTGGTCCTCTCTCTTTTTTCTTTGATGGGTCTGCTTAAAGGTTTGTTGTTGATTTTGTTTATCTTTTCAGAGAACCAGCTCCTGGATTTATTGATCCTTAGAATTGAGTTTTTAGTCTCTATGTCATTCAATTCTGCTCTGATCTTGGTTATTTCATTTTTTCCACATTCTCTGAACTGTCTGTGTTGTTGTTCCTCAAGTTCTTGTAGGTGTAAGGTTAGGTTTTTTATTTGAAATGGTTCTATCTTTTTTAAGTAGGCTTGTATCATTATGAACTTCCCTTTCAGCACTGCCTTCACTGTGTTCCATAAGTTTTGGACTTTTGTGAGCTCATTTTCTTTTGTTTCCAGAAACTTTTTGATTTCTTCCTTGACCTCATTCTTGACCCATTCATTTTTTAATAATAGCATGCTATTCAATCTCCATCAATTTGAGTGTTTTGGGTTTTTTCCTTTGAGGTTGGTTTCTAGTTTCAGCCCCTTGTGGTCAGAGAAAATGCTTGATATGATTTCAATGTTCTTGAATCTGTCGAGGCTTGTTTTGTGTGTTCTTATGTGCTCTATCTTTGAAAGTGTTCCATTTGCATTTCAAAAGAATGTGTATTTTGCTTCTTTGGGATTAAAGGCTCTGTATATATCAGTTAAGTCCATTTCATCCAGGGCATTGTTCAATGCCACAAAATCTTTGTTGATATTTTGTTTGGAAGATCTGTCCATTTTTGACAGTGAGGTGTTAAAATCCCCTACTGTAATTGTGTTGCTGTTAATATCTTTCTTGAAGTCCTCCAAGATTTTCTTTATGTATTTGGGTGCTCCTATGTTGGGTGCATATATATTTACAATGTTTATGTCTTCTTGATGGATTCTTCCCTTGAATATTATAATGTGATCTTCTGGGTCACTTTCTATGGCTTTTTTCAAGTCTATTTTGTCTGATATGAGTATTGCTACCCCAGCTTTCTTTCCTGTCCATTTGCTTGGAATATTTGTTTCAAGTCCTTCACTTTCAGCCTGTGTAGGTCTTTTGTTCTGAGGTGGGTCTCTTGTAGGCAGCATATGTGTGGGTCATGTTTTCTTATCTATTCTGCTATTCTATGTCTTTTCATTGGGGCATTTATTCCATTTATGTTTAATGTTATTATTGATAGGTACTTATTCATTGTCATTTTTGTACCTGTGTTCCTCTCTCTCTCACTGTTTTTCTTCCTTTTCTTAAAGTAGTCCCTTTAGCATCTCTTGCAGTGATGATTTGGACGAGGTGTATTTGTTGAGCCTTCCTTTGTCTGGGAAGCTCATTATTTGGCCTTCTATTTTAATTGAGAGCCTTGCTAGATAGAGTAGTCTTGATTGCAGACCTTTGGTTTTCATTACTTGGAATATTTCTTACCATTCTCGTCTTGCTTGGAGCATTTCCATTGAGAAGTCAGCAGCCAGTCTTATCAGGGCTCCCTTGAATGTTACTTCTTGTTTCTGCCTTGCTGGCTTGAAGGTTCTCTCTTTGTCTTGGAATTTTGCCATTTTAATTATGATGTGTCTTGAAGTGGACCTCTTCGGGTTCCTCTTGATTGGAACTCTCTGTGTTTCCCAGATTTGTGTGACTTTTTCTCTCACCATATTAGGGAAGTTTTCCATCATTACTTTTTCAAACAGGTTTTCTATCCCTTGCTCTTCTTCTTCTCCTTCCGGTATCCCTATTATACGGATATTATTATGTTTCATGTTGTCTTGCCACTTCCTTACCATTTCTTCATTCTTTCTGAGTCTCTTCTTTTTCTTGCTCTTTCTGGATGTTTTTTCTACCTTGTCCTCCATCTCGCTAATCTGATCCTCTGCTTCATCGAGCCTGCTTTTGATTCCTTCTACTGTGTTCTTCAATTCAGAAATTGTATTCTTCATTTCCTCTTGGCCCTTGTTGATAGTTTCTATTTCCTTTTTCATGTTGATATAGTTTTCAGTGAGTTCATTGTAGTTTCCCTGCAGTTTCTGGTAATTCTCTGTGAGTTCATTTAGCTTCCTCATAACCATTGCTTTGGATTCAATATCTGATGGTTGAGTCGCTTCTATTTCATTTAACATTCTTTCCGATGCTTCCTCCTTTCCTTTCAATTGGGGATTGTTTCTTTGTCTTCCCATTGTTTGTGAGACTCTTTGTGTTAGCCTCTGCTTCTTAAATTGATCAGTTCTGACTCCCTGGATTTATGGCATGAACTTTTATCGTAGAAGGCTTGTCAGATTCAGTGGTGCCATCTCATTGATTTCTTGAGCTCGCTGGTCTTGGGCTGTTGTTTATGTTGGCTCTCTGTATGTCTTTGGGTTTTGATTGTTGTTGAGTCTTTCTTTGGTGGGTCCTTACCTGCAGCTGGTTAACTGAGGGTCACTTCGTCCGCCACATCTTGTATTCTCCTGTGCTGGTATAGACAAGTTGTGTTGAAGCTGTTTCTTCTGTCTGTCTGAGGTTTTGAGGCTTCTCTCTCACTATTGTTCAGTTGTTTGTTCTGGGTAATTTCTCCACCATTTAGTTTTAATTCCAGATTTGTCCTGGGTGGAAGTTAGTGTGGCTTCCACTCCCTCCTTCACCTTCTTCCATTGTTATATGTTGGTTGTTCCTTTGTTGGTGGGTTACCTCTTCCAGCAGATGTACTGGTGTTCACATCTCCCACCTACTCTTTTTCGTGATCAGTTGGAGGGGAAAGGTAAAATGGTTTAAGAGAGTGGGAGTGTACTCTATGGTATTTAAAGTACCAACTTGTAGAGAACAGATAGGAGATCCTTTGGATATGTATAGTGTTAACCGTGATATTTCACCCAACTAGCCACTTTTTAGAAAGGGTGGAAAGAAGACTCTTGTTGGGGGAGAAGGATTGTGAGTTGGATCTAGAAAGTAGTGAGCTTGTGGGAGTTCAGATTATGAAGCAAATTGAGTATAAAGGATAGAAAATAGGTGTAGTGTGTGAGAGAATAGAGTTAACCACCCCAGTAATAAAGTTCAGAAACGTGAAGTGAGCTAAGATCCAGGAGGAATGCAGTGTAGTGTTTACAATTGTATGGAACAGCAATTATTTACAATAGTTATGGAGCAACAATCATATGACAGAATCTATGTGATCTGGATAAGAATAGGAAGTACACGACCCAGAGTAGTGTGCTGTTGGGACACAAGTGCAGTGAAAAATGGAAAATTAAAAATACATTAGGAAGTAGAGAACAAGGAAAACCAGTCAAAGAAGGCAATTTAACAAACAAAGCAAAGAAGGCTAAACAGAATGAAGAGAAATACAAAAATACTAATAAAATAAAAGATGTAAAATAGTGAAAAATAATAATAATACAAATATACAATAACTTGCAAGTTCTGTGGAATAGCAAAGTAAAACTTGTCTCACTGTCTCAGTTGTTGGGATGACCACTCTTTGGATCTAACTGTTGTCCTTTCACAGCTCCAGGTTTGATTGTCTCAAAACTTGTGGGAATTTAAAAAAAAAAAAAAAAAAAGAAAGGAAGGAAGAAGGAAAAAAAAAAAAAAGCCTCCTGATGGCTTTAAACTGGCCAAGCCAGTTCTGCTGGTCTTCCTGGCTGCAGCAGGCTGAGAGGGGATTGGTTTCACTTTTCTCACTTCCTGTGGTTTTGTGGGGATGGGGGCCAGGTCTAGGCCACCCTCTTCACAGTTGCCCAGTTCCTCATTTTGCTGCCACGCCTCCAGTGCCCTTCTGTGCTCGGCCTATGCATTCAGTCCACCAGTTGGGCTATCCTTGAAGTGCACCAGTTAGGGGCAACTCACATAACACCTTCTCGCTCTTTGCTGTGCTAGATGCTAGGGATTCTCAGAGTCTCTTCAGGGTAGTTTGGCTCCCCCACTTAGTTAAGTCTTTCTGGGAATTGCTAACTCCCTGAGCTCTGCTGCTCTCCTCTGCTGGTGTCGTCTCCACTTTCTTCTTAGCGCCAGTTGCCCTGTTGGGCAGAGACGCCCCAGTGGCTGCAGCAGCAGATGAGTGCACGCACTGACCCCACTGCTGTCATGGCAGCTGCAGAGTGTGGGGGGGCAGCTGGGTCAGTGGCATACCACTGTGGTTGCAGGCACGGTTGGGCGCCCTGGGCCACTGCAGCTGGGGGTAGGGTAGGGGCACAGTCGCAGTCCTGGAAGGAGGGGAGGGACCAAGGCCAAGTCTGTGGGGATGCAGCATGGGGAGGCTGGGCAGCTGCTGTGGGAGAATTCCCTAAACAGCCAGCCACCGAGTGCCTCTTTTTTTTTTTTTGCTTTGAAAAATTTCCTCCTGTTCACGCCTGCCACCTGCCACTCCAAACAAGCACCTGTCCTCTCATACAGCCCAACTGTCCAACCAGATCAGAAACTCTGTGGGTCAGGGTCTGTCACTGCCCAACTCTTTCCAGCAGGTGTCCACAGTCTCAGTGGGTGCACACCACCCCTGTGCATTTGCCACTTTGTCCTTATCCGCCCCCCCCTACCACCCACCCAGAGACTTCAAACATCCAGGTCCGTTCTGGTGCTGCTCAAACCTCCCTGTTTGGCAAGGGAGGGAGCCATTGACCTGGCTCTCTCCCAAGAATCCTTCAGCAGACCCGGTGGGTACCAGGCCTGGGGCTCTAGCCTCCTTGGTCCCCACACTGGTCCCAGGGACCTTACGGTCCCAAAGCAATCTCCTTACTGTCTGATTTTTCAATGTCCTCTACTGTTTTGGCCTCCAACCTTCATACATGCTGGGATACCATTGGCTGTTCACTCTGTTCCTCAGAAGATCGGCCAGGTGTTCCAGCCGTGCGCAGGGAGAAGTGGACTCTGCTCCCACCTATCTTGCCGCCATCTTCCTCATTCCTAAAGGTTTGCTTTGTGTTTAGCTATATTGTAAAACTTGACAAATATACTTTTCATTTCTGAAGGAAAAAATTCAAATTAAATCATGGGTCTTTTGTTTATTTAAAAAGAAAAAGGAAGATTTAAAAAATTATTAACTGTTTCTATTATAGACTCAACCTGTGACAAAACATTGTAAGCATGGTTGTAATTTCAGGGTGGAGTATACAATTTTTGAAATGGCAACTATAATATAACTTACATCACTACAAAATGTAGTGAAAGACAGGTGGAAAAAAGTATAATATGCCAATTGCCTCATCTTTCATATCATGGATGCCAAGAGCCCCTGTCTACTTTTGATTCTTGAGGAAGGGTTGTAGCTGTGATTACAGGTTCATTGGCCATTGGCAGAGAGATGCTCAAGAAATAAATGTTTTGGTCTAATACAGAGTTTTTCAACCTGGACTCTACCAACATTTGGATCAGATAATTTTATGTTGTAGGGGGCTGTCCTGTGCACAGTGAGATGTTTAATAGCATCCCTGGCCACTATCCACTATCTAGTTGTGTCAACCAAAATGTCTCCAGACTATGACAAAAGTCCCCTGGCAGGTTTGGGGGCATTTGGAGGGTGGGGTTTGGTATTGGAATCACCCTCATTGAACACCACTTGTCTAATAATACATTAATCTAGCCTACAGGACACAGTATAGAAGATGTAGTACCCTCATTTCATTGGGAACTTCAACAGCTACCCAAGCACACAGCTTCTTTTGATCTCTCACCCACATGGGGTGCTTGTGGCTGCCAAAGATGAGGGCCAAGTTATGTGGAGGATCCCCTTGATCCACAGAAACTACTATCCTTCTTTTTTACAAATCTTTTATGACCCCATAGCCTAAGAGGCCCAAGGCCTGCATGTCAACAGATCCCCTAACCCAAATTCCACATCACCAGTGAGACCAACCTACCATTTCTGTTTTCAGTCACACTTTCTAAGGAGAGAGTGTAGTAGAAGGCCAAGGTCAGGGTGGCCTCCTGTGTCCCAGGCCCATGTTAACCCTCTACTCACAAGAGAGAAATAGAAAAATGGTTACATTATTTAGTGTTATATGAATGCATACGTATTCAGAAAAATTGAAGAAACAATTTAAAACTTAACAAAATTAAGATATGTAGTGATCTTCATTATTATTAAAAGCAGAAATTGTGGGAGCTGAGACTTCATATTCTGCCATTTGATTTTTTTAAAACTATGTACCTTTTTAGAAAAATATTGTAACGAAACTGGTTTTATTATAAATAAAATTACAATAGGACCAGTTTTTTAATGTCACATGACTAGACTTTTCTTCCTGTGTTCCATTATACTTTCTTCTATAATAAAATTGTCTCTGTTTTGAGAGGGATCACACACGAAAAAATACCTTTGTTTTGTCTCAGTGCTATTTCCTCTTTTAAAAGGTGCTACAAATGGATAAAGATCATGCCTTCACCAATGAGCTGCATGTTCTCCCTTGGTGTCTTCTAAAATTTGCTGTTTAGGGTTCCATTAGAAACATTGGATTGAGTACATAGTTGATTATAAAGTAAACCATCAAACGCAGGCTGAATGATTAGTCCTTGACTATGTTTGTGCATCTGAATATGCATCTTTTATAGGCACTTGCTTACACATTGGTGACCATGAGACACCTATTAGGTTTGTCACACAATGTACATGTATGTAGATCTAGAAGTGAAGGGGCCAGTCAAGAAATTGGCAAGGATCTCTGAGTGTGTCAAGTTGGAAATTGTGGTCTTTGTCACAATGGGCCTGTTCCACACAAGAGTTGGTGTGTGGGATGAGGACAGGTCATAGGACCTGAGATAGTTGTCCCTTTGCTTTCAGGAAAGTCACAGACTATGATGGTGGCCAGATGGAGGAGGGAGATAGGCATTTAACAAATATTTTCTTGAGTGCATTCTGTATACCAGACTAAGTGTTATGTGCTCATAAATAAAATAGACTTGTCCCTTCTTCAAAGAGCCTAAGTCCAGGCATGATGGTATTTGAGGAGAGAGCAAAATTTGGAAGAAAATGGGACTGGATTTGACTATGACACTTTCCCTTCCTTGCTGGGTGTGACCTCAGTCAGGGGCATTACTTCACCTCAAGAGGAAGCCACTTTTAGCTCATGTCAAAATGAGGACTGGCACGTGGGCCTTATTTGACATTTATACATGATGCCTTACAAGGCCTGGCCCATGTCAGACTGCCACTATTATTTTTCTTTTCTGTTTGCTTTTGGCGTGGACAGCCCATGTTACGAGCCAAAGAGTGATCATAGTGTTGTAATGCACAGGACCATAAGCACTGTGAGGGGCGCTTATTAGTAGATGAGACTATTTTACTTATCTTTCATCATTAAACTGTGAGCTCTGTGATGGGCAGGGGCTTTCCTGGTTTTGTTCATTGCTGTATCTGCAGCACCTGAAGTAGAACCTGACATGTTGGTGACACCAAGTAAATGTCTGTTGAATGAATGAATAAAAGAAACATGCTTAGTATTTTCTAGGTACAAGAGTTTGATTTGTTCATTATAACTTTAGTTCACTTATTTCAGGCTGCTTTTCCTTGCAGATTGCTGTCTATGTTAATTTTTCTCAACCTCAGCACTATTGACATTTTGGACTAGATAATTCTTTGTTATGAGGACTGTCCAGTGGACTGTCCAGTGGACTGTACAATGTTTGTCAACATCCTTGGCCTCTACCCACTAAATGTCAATAGTACTGCCCTCTCAATTGTGACAAACAAAAATGTTCTGTGGACCTTGCCTACATCCTCTGGGGTAGTGGGGGAAGCATTACCCTCAACAGAGAACCGCTAGCCCAAGTAGTAGCTTTAGTCTTGACAAAAAAGAAGCTCTCAAAGTCTCAGAAGGGATTGTAAAGTTCATAACTTATGGAGCATAACTCATACTATTCTGTAATTGTCCACACTAATCCATCTACACCCACCTTCTCTGACATACTTTCATTGGCAACAAATGAGCTAACCATCTGTGTATGTTTTTACACACAGTGACAGAACCATTCTGAGCATAAATAAGTCTGCATGGTGCTGATGGGCATGGTATCCGTGTGTAGACAATGCTATTAGAGCCTTGAAAGCAATGCCCTTTCAAAAAGACAGGCACATGAATGTCTCTGCCTGTCCATCACTTTCATATCCTGCCCTCTTCCTAATTCCCTTTGTATATATTGATCTCAGTCATCTTCCTGGCCCTTCCAGAACCATTTTGGAAATGGGAGGCAGGAAAGAAGAAACGAGAAGAGAAGAAAAAGGAAAAAGGAGGTAAGAAGACCAGGAGCATGGTACAATTCAAAGTTAACACCCCAAATAATTAGTCTTGACCCTTGTTGGATCTGTTCTATCAGTTCAACCCAAAAATAAAGTTAGAATGGTTCTGCCACTGTCTACAGACAGTTGTTCTTTCTTTTCTTTTCTTTTTATGTATAAAATTATTTAGAAGGCATCGGGAAGATGCATCTCAGATTTTTCATAAGGACATGTAATTAGTGCAAGATGGCCTCTTGGTGAAATAGAATAAAAAATACACTAGCATTACACCAAATAAAGCTTTTGTGTTGGAAAACAAGAAGGATGCATTTTCCTGCCATGTGTAAACTATAGAACAACCCAAAGCATGAGTTTCTACTAGCTTGCCTCTCTCACTTTACCCTGACTCTGAGTAATTTGCCATCCCAATTCATTGACTCACCTGTTCTAAGCCTGGTGGTAAATTTTCTCCATATAACTTGCAAAGCAGGCAGATTCTCATGAGGCACCATTCCTAGGGGAGGAAGGATAACTTTTGCACTCTTCCTCTGAAAAGCATACATATTTGGAGTGTGCTCCACTTGCCCCTAGCACAGAAAACCATCACACCAGTTGCTGATTGGCCCTTCTCAACTAGTAGCTTCATTGGTGACATGGACAGGGCTCTTAGAACATTAGTTGAATGACTCTTGGGTTGAAGCTGGCCTTTCACTGCAGACTCTCCCTAGGTGGGGTTTAGTTGGTTCCATTTCAGCAAATGGAGCTTGCCTCCTTCTCTAACTTTCCTCTTGTTCCTCTTCCTTCCCCCCACCCCCAAAATTTTGATTCCTCTGACATCTGTATGCAAACATGTGAAGTTATATGTTGTTCATTGTCAGTGAATTTATATTTGTTTATTATATAGATGTAGTCATGCCATAGTGTAATGCTCTTTCTAAGGAGCTTCAGTAGTAGGACACTGTAAAAAGAATTAAAATGAGAAAAAGTAAAAGGCAGTATAGCTGGTGGCTAAAAGCTTCGCCTCTGGTTCAGCTGCCAGCAAAGCTTCAAGTTCTGGATATGTGACCTTGGGCAAGTTACTAACGTGTCTGTGCCTCAGTCTCTCATCTATAAATGGGTATAATGAGTTGCCATCTTCAGAGTGGTTGTAAGGACAGAAAAGGATAATACATAAAAATACTAATAAGCATATTACCTGATGAATCGTTAGCACTCAATAAATGGTAGCTATTAGTAAAAGAGTTTTCTCAAGAATAATTTGGTATTTTTTTTAATGTTTCCTGCTCTGACTCGGTTTTCTTTTTTATTTTAGGTTCCATATTTTGGGCGGAGAATGCATTACATGTGTCCATGTATGCCTGGCTTAGCCTGTTTACGGGCTTCATTCAACCGATTTGTCTGTTTAGCCCGAAAGTAATCACTTCAGAGTAGAAACTTTAAATGTGGACAGTCACATGATTTCTGTAAAGTCTATTTTTTTGTGATTGTACCAAGAAAATAGTATGCCAGAAAGAAATGCTATTACTTCCTCAGCTTTCCAAGTAACATTTCTAGCTTTGATTTTTAAATGACCTCTTTTTATTGAAAGGATTTTAATTTTGGATAGAAATGTAATGTGCAAAGTGGTGTAGAATTGGTTCTCATTTCCCTGTTTGTTTTTATTTGGTTTTGTTTTTTAAAATGTCAATAACCTATTTTCACAAAAATGAGAATAAGAATTTGATATCTTGTTACAGAAAACATTTTTTTTTAAACTCTCCTCCTCCCATCCCTGCCCACCACACATACACACACCCTTGTTCACCCTTTGGTCTCTTGTCTCTTATTCATCAAAGAATTGTAAGGGCCTCAGTTTATTCTTTGCCATTTCTCTCCCTGCCCCTCTGGCATTTAAAAATGCGTGTGGGGTGGGGAGGGGGTGGTGTTGTCCATGTCCTTTAGCTTGCTGGCAGAATCACTGATGAGAATCAAGTTTTTTTACTAATTCTTAAACAGTGAAGAGCGCATAGTTGTACTAGACACTCCAAACTTACAGGGAGTGTAGGTTGGGGTGCTGCTAAACTTCCACTGAACATGTCTATGCAAAGGGGACCTCAGGTCTGCTGTGCGACTGTATGAGGACAGAAGGAATGGAAAGCCAAGTTAATTTAGTCCAGACTTGTAGACTTGGGTTTTATTTTTAAGACTTTCTAGTGCAGTAGCAATTTTCAACCAGTGTGCTGTAAGAATTTTAAAAATATGCAATACCTAACTATTGAGTCAGGGACACTGACCTCTTTTCCCTTAGACTGTCAAATAAAAAAAATGACAATGACCAACACAATAATAGCCATCCTGTGTGAATGAATCAAAATTATACCTATTTTTGTCAGCTCAGCAAAAAATATATATATTTTTGGCATGCTGCAGAATTTTAGTAACTAGTTTATGTGTGCCATGATATATAAAATGTTGAAAATCTCCACAATACAGTATTACATTTATTTCTTTTTATGAAGTTAATTTTATTAGAAAAGTCTCATAGTTAGAAATGTTCCCTAAAATGTCACTTGGAGAGGAAGTATTAATTTTAACCTGGCATAACACTAGTTATCATTTTTAAATTGGTATTAAGTTGAATTTAAACTTCATTTATAACCAAAAGTTGTATTATAATGGATTGCCTAACATCCTGCCATTTGTACCTGTATCAATATTGCTGTGTAAAAATTCTGTATCAGAATAATGACAGTATTGTATATCATTTGATTTTAATATTACACCCTTATTTTTGTCACTGTTGTCTTCAGTTTTTATTATGAGCATATTTTTATATAGCCCACAATTGGCAAAGACTCTTCACTTGGTAAAATAGCAGTAGTAGTATGGTGCATTTTTATTTTGCATATAGGAAAGCTCTGTTTGCATGAATTTTAAGATAGTACAAAAAAACTGTGCAAATCAGTAAAGTTTTAGAACATGAAGGGAAATTATGACATGCAAAACTGATTACAATCAGAAATAGACTCATGAGACTTCACTGTTTCATTCAGCAAACTGTGATGGAGTGTTCCTCACAGGTGCACAGGCAAGGTGCTGAGTGCTAGCCGTACAGTGGTGCCAATGTAGCCTGACCTTGAATAACCCACCAAGTATTGTAAATGGAGTCAGTGTCGCAAATAAACACTTTATGAGCTGTGTTTCACTGACTAAGTTTGACCATGCCAATCTATAAACTGTTTTTTAAAAAAAGTGTTCATTTTGTAGTTATTTACTTAGCCAGGACTTACAATTGTACGCTGTGTGTAACTTCACCCCTGAGGCTAACATGCTTATAAATGTATGAGATTTTGCTGTGTTAATTACCGTACTTCGCCACAGAAGTATTATTTTTGGTTCAGTTTAGTCTCTGTTCAAGAAGCATGCTTCATGCCTTAGCAGGGGTGTCCAACCCACAACCCATGGGCTACCTGCAGCACAGGGTGGCTATGAATGTGGCCCAATGCAAAATCATAAATTTACTTAAAACCTTTTTTGTTTTTGCTCATCATTTTCATTAGTGTTTGTGCATTTAATGTGTGGCCCAAGACAACTCCTCTTCTCCCAGCGTGGCCCAGAGGCACTAAAAATTTGGACACCCCTGCTAGTTTGTTGAAAAAATAATTAGACTTCAGCAAGTGGAATTATCTGTCAAGAATCAGGTACTTCAGCAATTTTGCTAAATGTTGTTTTCACTTAATGTTCAATACATCAGTTTTTTTTCAGAAGACAAAAGCACTTGTGCGCATTTAATAAATTCCCCTCCGTGTGGCTTTAAGCCACCAGCACACAGCCCCACCAACACTCTTAATCTCCTCCTCGGCTCTTCTGCTGAAGAATTTGGCCTTCACAACGACAGGCTGCTTTGGGAGCTTTCCTTTCCCCAGGACTTTGTAGTAGCCCGATTGCACCACGTCGATGATGGGAGGCGGCTCCGGTTTTGTCTTTGGCAGCCTTGACCCGTGTCTGCTCCCTGACCAAGGTCCACAGTTTACCCAGGTTGACAGTGGGGCAGAAGCTCTGGTTCCTCTTTAAGTGGTAGTGCCTCATACCAACTTTCCCAAAGTAACCTGGGTGATACTTGTCGAAGTTGATCCTGTGATGATGTAAGCCACCAGCAATGCCTCGGCCTCCGGGGTCCTTTCTGTTTGCCAATGCGGCCATGGCCCTGGCTCACGTGGCCCCAAAGTTTCCGGGTCTTCCTCAGTCTGGATGGCATGTTGGTGGCCAAGACGCAAAAGCTCAATACATCATTTTTAATAAGTGGCCAAAACTTAATTGGATCAATCATCCTTTTTCATCTAACTTAAAAGCGTATAATCAACTTTTTTTTTTTTAACATTACTTTTACAAATACCAACTCAGTTTTTTAAAGTGGTGGACTGCATGTGCAGAGTCAAAAGGATGAGGTGAAGTTTGTGTAGAAAACTGAGCACTGGTGCATGCTGACTCACTACCATCCAAAGAAAAACAGACCTTTGTCATTTGTTACCTCTCCCCTTGGTTATTATTTTATTGAGGAATAATATTCCCTTTTTTATTGTATAGTTCTGTTTGGCTATTATTTTAACCTGTTACCAAAGTTAGCACCTTTCAAATGTTTCTAAAAAACACTTGTATTCAGCCCTTACCGGTGTGTCTCAGTAGGTTGGGTGTCATCCCAGAAACAAAAAAGTCACTGGTTCGATTCCTGGTCAGGGCACATGCCTGGGTTGCGGGTTCTGTCCCCAGTCTGGGCACATATAAGAGGCAACCGATCCATGTTTCTCTCTCACGTTGATGTTTCTCTCCCTGTCTTTCCTCCCTCCCTCTTCTCTCTAAAACTAAATAAAATCTTTTTTAAAAAACTGTAATCGTACTTCATGGAGATTCTTTAAAATAATTCTATGCCAAGCTCTTTCTCCTAGACCCTAGGATGGTCTCTCACTGAAGGTGGGACTTCATAGGCCAGAATTTGTACAAGATAGGCAAAGTGAGAAGTTACATGAGAAAAACTAAGGCGACAATGTATTTTGATGTAAGTACTGTGAAAGGATAGAATAATTTTAATACAGAAATGAATCTTATGCCAGAAGCTACTGACCAAACTCAAGTCCACCTTTGGATTTCATTGCAAACATTGACTTCCATGAAAACTGTCATTTCTGACTTGAACCTTCTTTAAAAAAAAAAAAATTTTTTAGCCATAGAAAAGTTTGTGCCTCTCTATGTAACTGAAGACCTTCTTCCTTCCCAGCATTTCAATATAGTTGTTTTGTTGGAGGATGACAAAGTCCAGTGATAGATCAAACACATAAACCAGTTTTCTTCATTGGTTGTAATATCAGAAATCTCATCCACTTGTTTCTAACTTTATTTCTTAGAAGTTTGAGGTTGGGAACAATTTGATTTTAAAAAGGACGTTTTTGGCATTCAGTGACATAACCAAAAGCACATCCGGCTGCCTGCCACTACAAAAGCCATTACCCAAGAGGCAGGTGCTGGACTAAAGGAAAGTGGTTTATTCAGATGCCGGCCATCTGGAACATGGCGGGGTTTATGTCTCAAAGCCCATTTCCTATGAAGATGGAGAGGGACTCACATCTCAAAGCCCCATCTCCTGGGAAGAGGGGGTACTCTTGTCACAAAATCCATCTCCACCTCTCAGTGGAGGCAGAGGTTTTTATAAGAAGGGAGAGGGGAACAGAACAAGGAAGAGAGATCAAGGAAGGGGGTTGAAAAGTTCTCTATGTGCAGACAAGCACAGTCTATTCTGATAAGGCAAATGATGTGCATCATCATCCAGTGTGCATCATCCTGGTTTAGTCATCTTGGATCCACATCTTCCTTGTTTTATGTCATCCTGACTCCACCATAGAAGGTCAGCAAATCTCCTAGAGTTGGGATGCCTGACAGTCAGACTTTGTATCTTTTGAAGTTAGTTCCTAGGATTCTTATACAAATGTGTTGTTCATCTACAAGCTACATATTAGAGTCAGCACTTATCTGAAGTCCAAAAAAAAAAAAAAAAGAAGAAAGAAACAATGTCAAAAGAATGGTGGGGTGGGTTACAATTTCCCACAATTACAATTTTCCACCGTTACAATGAGGGTCACTGTCTAAAATTCCCTGGCAATATTTTATGATCTTTCTATTTCAACATGATGCCATGTATTTCAAGTAATATCCTCAGAATAAATATTTATTTTATATTCTGATATCTTCCCCAAAATTTGTTAATCCTCAGTACTCCCTACATTAAAGAGAACTGTATTCTAGTATTTTTAACATAACCCAGAGATGACAATTCTTAACAACATAATCCTTAAATAAAGTTTAGTATCCTGTACTGCCCACCCCCAAAGAAAGTCAGGGTACTTTCAGTGTACACATCTCCCAAACGTAAGACATGCCATTAATATGCTGTTTTTAAATACTGTTTCCATTTCTCCACCATCTCCTGTCCTCAGAGATTCTAACATGACTTAGCTGGGGTGAAGCCTGGGTGTTGGGGCTTTTTAAAGTTGCAAGGTGTGCTCAGAGGTGAGAGCCTCTCACAGTCTACTGTTTTCTTGTGAAACTATGAAACTCCTTTCTGATTAAATTAGAAGTCAAAAGAGCAGCTAAATGTCTTTCTTTTCTTGCCACTCTCAAAAGTCCTATGACCCTCAAGCATAAATGAATGCTTTCTCTTTGTCCCACCACTATTCCTAGGTGGAAGCTCACAGAAGAGTCCCACTTGAGAATTTTAGTGGCAGTTACACGCTCACATGAGGAGCCTATTCAAGGATGTTGAATATCCTTGTTCCATGACCTCTCACTTCTTCCAGGTGCCTCCTGCCAGGTAACTCATCTTCCAAACATCCAGGTAAATGCTCCCCTCTCCCAATCCTTTTCCCCTACATCTCAGGATTGTATTCTGCTTTACTGGGCTCACAAATCATCAGAATACTTCAGAAAGCCCAATACTACAGCAGATTATAACTGAATAACTCAGACTGGTAAGCATTTCAATAAAACATGTATATGTCACAAAAGATGGAAAGCAAGAAAGAAGAATATCATGGTGGAGCATGATTTCTGTTGGTAAAATGCACAGGCTAACTTCTATTATGTTCATCCTGAGTGAGCATCCTGGTGTCCACGTGGGCTTTCCCCACCAGTGTGGCTGTGCCAGCTAAGCAAGGCAATGGATGGACTGCTCCATGGAATGGTAACTGTGGCAACTACCTCCAGGCAATCTCTCACTGTAGTTCAGGCTTTCTTAATCTCAACACTGCTGATTTTCTGGATAATTTTGTTGGGGATGAGACACTGCATTATGCATTAAAGGATGTTTAGCAAAATAACTGCTGACCCTATCCAGTAGATGCAAATACTTCCCCCAAGTTGTGACAACCAGAAATGTCTCTAGAAACTGCCAAATGTCCCTTGGGGGTACAAATGAGGGTAAATTATACCCCTGTGAGAACCACTGGTTCAGTCTAAAGATATTTTGTGTCTGCTTGACATTATTTAGTGATACATTTTTTTCAGTATCAAACAAAATTGGAAATGGCAGGATTTATAAAAGAATGCAAATGAGATTTTACAAAATCAGTACCCTAAAAATGCAAAAAAATTAAACTATCATTTTGCAGCTGAAGTAGTTGCCAGATAAACATTCGATGGTAAACTTTGCATGGTCAATTAAAGAAATATGAGTTATATGTTAGCTCTGTAGTTTACTGTCTTTCAAGGAAAAAAATTATATTAAGTCACTCTTTAAAACTTGAGAAAAAAGGGCTCAGATAAAACAATTTCAATCATAAATGAAAGATTTCACATTTTTAGAGTGTATTTCTAGTCAAATTTTCACATTACTTAAATACAAATTTTCATCATGTTGATTAAAATATGATAAATGAAAAATATTTTTGTTGCAGTTACTCAAATGCTTTACAAGAAAAGTTGGAAAAAATGTATTTCATTTGGTTAGATTTGAATAACTGTTGAGAAGTTTCACAAATTGAGTTTTGTCAGTGTGTCTGAGAACAGACCTATTCCATATAGACAAGTTTGATGCTAGCATGAGCCTATTTGGTTCATTCTTTTATAAAGCAAAACAATAAAATTTTTATAATGGAAATTTTTAAACATAAAAGTGAAGTGGTATAAGAAACCTCATGTCTCATTACCCAGGATCTCATCAACAGTCATCGACCCGGTGCCAGTCCTACTGCACTCTGCCAAACCACAATTCCACCCCAACCTCCCCTCTCCTTATAGTCTTTTTTAATTTTATGAATTTATTGGGATGACATTGGTTAATAAAGTTTTCTAGGTTTCAGGTATACAATTCTATGACACATCATCGGTATATTGCATTATCGTCTTGAAGCAAATCAGTTCGGTCTCTTTTAGATAGGCTCCACTAATCACTATCCACTCTGAGAAAGACAGCCACATTCTTGTTTGTGAGCAGCGACGTCAACACCCTTTTTCTTTCAATGATAGCTCTGCTTAGATGTTACCATGGTCATTTCACTGATCAACCTGAATTCTTAAATATTTATTCTTAAGATATATTTCTGAAATGTCAAGTAGGGTTTCACTGGAGAAGCTAAGAATTGCAGGCCCTAAATGTTCATATGACTGAATGTTTGCTCCTGTATAAATTTTTGAAAGAAAATATTTGCTACTCAAAATAAAATATTACAGAAGAATGTTGTTAACTAAGATATGGTGATTAGTTTCTGGGGAGCTGAATGTTGTCTGCAACCATCAGATCTTTGGGCAACAAATGTTAATATTCTCTATTAATTTTGCTGGATTGAGTTAGGAGAGAGAAAAATCATTGAATGGAAGACATGGCTAGTGGACTTCAGTTGTTCTTCACAATTCATTCACTCCCATTCTCACATTCTCTCCCCCACCCTTCCTCCTTCTCCACCTCTCTCAGTAGTTTTAGCTGGGCACATGTCCACCCATCTAGACATTTAGACACTGCATTTACCAGAAGCTCTTGGCTATGTATGGCCAAGCAAGTAACTACTTAGTGATGGAACGTGACCAGAAGCTATCTGCCCCACTTGCTGAAAAGAAAATTGTACTCCAAGGAACAACTATAAAGGACACATTGACAAAACCAAGGAGGGTGGGAGCAAGGGAGGGAGGTGGATTTGGCTGGGGTTGGGGGTAGGATATGGGGGGGCGGGGTAAACACAGACAACTATAATTGAACAACAGTAAAATAATTTTTTTAAAAAAAGAAAATTGCACTCAATTTCTCCCCAATGGGGAGATTCAACAATGAATCTGTCTACTTTACACCCATAGCATAAAGGCACTTGGGAAAGATTATGGATCTGATTCACCAGCTGAGTTGCTCTTGATAAGCACCTGAAGCAGTCACCTAAAACCCTAGAGAAACAAACCACTCTCATTTTGGGTCTCTGTTAGATCACTTCCAACTCTACCCTAACCAATGAAAATGAAATCCTTCTTTTCAAAAGTACATCATTTTGTTATACTTTGTACTTCATTCTTACATCTTTAAAACATTGTTTTTGTGTTCTTGTTTAGTGGTTGGTTTTGCACAGGATGAGATCAAACCCCCACCCGAAATTTGTTTGGATATCGGGACTGACAATACCATACATACCAAGAGGATATGGCAAAAATGATCAGTCATATCATGGGATTCTTCTGGCAAGAACAGAGCAGATACAAAGGACTAAGTGACAATAGTAAGGCAGTTTGGTTGGTTTTGGCTTTTTTGTGGCCAGGAGGCAGGGCCTTGGTTGAGAATTCCTAGCTGCTGGGGCTGGCCAGCCCAGATGTGGGGCAAAAAGGAAAGGGGACGTGAGGCTAGAGAGCTACCAATGTTCCAGCATCCAAAGTGGAGTTTTCCTTTTTGTCACAGTGATGAAGTAAGGTCTTAATGAGAAACTGATAATGAAATGGAGGAATAATCTTGAAAAAGAAATGGTTCAACTTTGATTATGAGAGCATTAGTGTTCCAAACACTAAGAAAATGTGTAAATCCATTTCTTGCTGCCACTGTTTCAAAATCTGAAAAATGTCACCTACCCACAGATTAAGAAGTTTGGGAGACAGAAAGGTCATTGAGACCCATTACAATGGTAAATATTTCTTATGACATTTATGATGATTCAATGAAATTTTTATTTATTTTTAAGTATATTTTATTGATTATGCTATTACAGTTTTCCCAATTTCCTCCCTTTATCCTCCCTCTACTTTGCACCCCCCAACCCTCCAGTATTCTCCCTCCCTTAGTTCATGTCCATAGGTTGTACATATAAGTTCTTTGAATTCTGTTTCCTATACCATTCTCAACCTCTCCCCATCTATTTTATGCCTACCAATTATGCTTCCTCTTCCCTGTACCTTCCCCCATCCCATGCTTCTCCTCCCCCTCCCCACTGAAAAACCTCCATGTGATGTCCATTTTTCTGATTCTGTTCCTGTTCTAGTTGTTTGCTTAGTTTTTGTTTTTTTTAGGTTCATTGGTTGATAGTTATGAGTTTGTTGTCATTTTACTGTTCATAGTTTTTGATCTTCTTTTTCTTAGATAAGTCCTTTTAACATTTCATATAATAAGGGCTTGGCAATGATGAACTCCTTTAACTTGACTTTATCTGGGAAGCACTTTATCTGCCCTTCCATTCTAAGTGATAGCTTTGCTGGATAGAGTAATCTTGGATGTAGGTCCTTGCCTTTCATGATTTCAAATACTTCTTTCCAGCACCTTCTTGCCTGCAAGATTTCTTTTGAGAAATTAGCTGATAGTCTTATGGGGACTTCTTTGTAGGTAACTGTCTCCTTTTCGCTTGCTGCTTTTAAGATTCTCTCTCTAACTTTAATCTCGGGTAACTTTTACCTCGGGTAACTTTAATGATGATGTGCCTTGGTGTGTTCCTCTTTGGGTCCAACTTCCTTGGGACTCTCTGGGCTTCCTGGACTTCCTGGTAGTCTATTTCCTTTGCCAGATTGGGGAGGTTTTCCTTCATTATTTGTTCAAATAAGTTTTCAATTTCTTGCTCTTCTTCTCCCCCTTCTGGCACCCCTATAATTCTGATATTAGAGCATTTAGAGTTGTCCCAGAGTTTCCTAAGCCTCTCCTCATTTTTTTGAATTCTTCTTTCTTCATTATGTTCTGGTTAGATATTTATTTCTCCCTTTTTTTCCAAATCATTGATTTGAGTCCCGATTCTCTTCCCTCCACTGTTGGTTCCCTGTATATTTTGCTTTATTTCACTTTGGGCAGACTTCATTTGTTCCTTCATTTTGGGACCAAGTTCAATCAGTTCTGTGAGCATCCTGATTACCAGGGTTTTGAACTCTGCATCAGATAGGTTGGCTATCTCCTTGTCACTTAGCTTTTTTTCTGGAGTTCTGATCTGTTCTTTTATTTGGGCCATAACTCTTTGTCTCAGCACACCTGTTATGTTGTAGGGGTTCAGGGCCTTAGGTATTCACCTGGAGGAGGCAACCCTCTTTCCTGTGTTGTGGCACAGTCTGTGGGGGAGGGGTTAGAGAGGGAACAATGTGGGTTGCTTGCTCCCCTCTAGCCCTATTTTCCAATGAACTGTCTTGTGTGAGACTGGGAGTTTCTCCCACCGTGGCAACCCCCCATCATAGTCCACAGTCAGCTCTGAGTCTCAGTTTCCCATTCAGCCAGCCCCCGTCTCCCCACTGTGATCTGCTTGCCTTTTCGTGTGTCCTTTCTACTCGGCTGCTTGCCTCTGCCCCTCCTACACTCCTACCAGTATGGGTGAACGTTTCTTTAATTCCTTGGTTGTTGAAGTTCCATGCAGTTTGCTTTTCTGGCACTTCTGGTTGTTAATTGTTTTTAGATTAGTTGCATTCTTCTTTTGGTTGTGCAAGGAAGTGAAGTGTTTCTACCTACGCGTCCATCTTGTCCAGAACCCAATTAAATGAATTTTAATCTCACCAAGAGAAACTAGAAAAAAAGAAAAAAAAACTTTCAATGACAAACTTCCAGTGAACAAAGGTGCTTTTCAAACTAGCAAAAAGTAAAGTACTATGCCATTACCAGAAGACAAATCATGCCTTTGCATATAATTGTGTCCTTTTAAATAGACACAGGTTTTAAGTTTCTTTCTAAAGGTGTTTAATTCTAACATTCTTATAAAACTTACAAGGTAACTTACAAATTTAAAAAAATCATTTGTCAGACCACCTGTCACCATACTCATAAAGGATTAGAATAGTTATGCAAATCAAATTCTAGAAATAGCTCAGTGTATCCCATAATTCCTTAAGAGAAATATGCAAATTAAATTGATCACGAGTATGGGTTAGAAGAATTACACACTGTACAGTTATACTCTTTATGTCACTCTGCAGAATGAATACCTATGACAGAGGTTCTCTCCTCTCTCTCCTCCATCTTGTTCTATCAAGAACATTGCCACACAAATTGGTCAATACTCTGGAAATATATCGAGAAAATATATGGAGAAATAAAAGGAAAGATGTGTCAAATGAAAAAGACAAAGAAAATTTTTTTCTTGTACATTTTAAATTGTGTGACCTCTAGAGAATATTTTGATAAGGCATATATTAAGTCAGCATTTGAACTTCAATAAATTTTCAAGGTCTTTTGAAATTACAGCAGATCTATATTATCAAGAAAATGAAGCTATTTATTGTATTCTCCTGGTTCCAATAAAAGTTCTAATCAAAAACAATGTATGCTTCTCAGATATCACATCTTGGGAGAAAAGATTCCATCCTAGACACCTACTCAGACTGGCATAATTCAGATAACATAAATGCATTTGGGAAAGCTTTTAAATATATCCAACAATTTACATGTGCTCCATGTAGAGTAGGCTGACCACTTAGAACTTAATTCAGAAGTGACTAAATTATTCCTCCTAGAAGCCAAGTATTGTAGTAATAACTTTAATTTACCTATTTCTTTAATGCTACTGAAAAATAAGAGGATTGCTCTTATGTCTTGACATTGCAATTTAAAACATTTTTGTATGTTCTCTCTGTGTAATTGGAAGTAACTTCAAGACTTCAGGCTTTCAGATATAAATTTCAAGCTGTTTATTTATCTTAAATGCCTGCAATCAAGGATAAAGGGTGGGCTGAGTACCTATTAAGACTATCCCCCCTCTATTCCGTTTACCTAGAGCACAAAATGCCATTTTCTGCAGTGTCAGAAAATGACACTGCCTTCCTTTGGGAGGGTAAAAGAGGGGAGTGCTTTTCTTGAGGGCTACCTGTTTGATTTCTATGCAGTTCTGACATTTCTAATCAACAGCATCTTTGCTGGCTCTCCTTGAACAAGATTTTGTGTAACAAACTTCCTCCATTAAAGAGAACACATTTGTTGCTGACACTGGAACACTCAGATAGAAGTGGAACAGAAAACTTTGGATAGAAAAATATGAGCTTTTATTGCACTTAGATGAATTCATTTTAAAAAACAGACTCTAGAATGAGGAGAACAGAGGAGTCAGAAAGAGACATGAGAAGCAGGAGGGAGACGGTCTGGTCTTCTGGTTTCTCTGACTTCTCTCAAGTCAGGTGGGTCAGCAGAGCAAGTGCAGGGCACTTTTCAGATTATCTGTTGTGATGTCTGTTCTCATTGTCCCCAGCTATTTATGTAGCTCCTATCACTTGCCATGTCTGCCTCGTTTTACAGTTTGGGGCACATTTGCCAAATTTCTCCCAGTAGCTTATGAACTTATTAGCAAGGTAACTGGATCTTCCTTATTGCTGTGTCTCCCTGCACTGCTCAATAGAGACACTGGCTGCTCCTTAGCTTATAATACCTATTGATTGGACGGATTCATTCAAGTAGTTTTCTAGATTACTATAACTAGATTTATGACATCAGAAGTTGTATAAAGTGTAATTAAATAGAACTGGCCTAGTAATGGGTATCTTTTTAATCTTCTAGATTTAGTTCAATCT
>VMDR010014604.1:0-23305 GCA_007922815.1 Macrotus californicus | reverse complement strand
CCAATTCTTTGTGACCCCCTAACAAACTTCTTTGCAGCTGACTTTCCATGAATTATTTAGAAAAAGTGATGAAAGTACATATTTGAGCCATGAGGTTATAGAGCTCAACAATGCAACCTGCTAGAAGTCTAAAGTCAACCCCTTAAGTCCATGAATATGACCCACAGGCCATTTGCTAATTGATTTGTGGTTTTGGATAATTAGGTATGGCATCTGAATTGTCTTCAATATTTCTTAATGCTTTGTCTTTAAATGCATCTGGGAAATTGTCATTTATTAATTTGGCCAGAAAACAGTTCCTCCCTATTGATATATTCATCTTTCTGGAAAGAAATGTATTTTATGTCTACCACATAACCACAAGCTCATATTTTAGCCGAGTGCAGCTATTATGCTAAGTAATGCGTATCCATCAAAGCCCATATGGTTAGTTTTATTACTTTTATTTCTTCGTTCTGTGTTCTTCCTCCATAACTCATCACGCACAGCCTATACTTCTTGATGTGGTCTCAACTGCTGCTGTTATTTAATCCCACACTTTCTTCCTATCCCTTTGCCGTGTGAGTTCCAATACACCGGTCCACTTAAACTGTTAAGTTGTACATCACCAATAAGTACCTCCTTGTCAAAGCCAGTGATGCAAAAAGCAATCTTATTTGTATAGATGACTCTTTGTCAAACTGGAGTCCTATGTGGCCCTCTTCAAGAAAATAATCATTGCATACGTTCGTTTCTGACACCGACTATTTTCAGTATGATGTTACTTGTATGCGCCCAAACGTAAGACCGGGCATAGATTCCCTATGCCTCTAGCTCTTGTACACCCACGAAGCCAAATCAAATGTACAAATTGCACAGAACAGAACCAACCAAACTGGAGTAGCATAATTCATGCACTGTGACATGATACTGTTTTGCTGAAGTTAAGTTGCCTTTGACAACAGTTCAGTTTGCCGGTGCTTTCTGTGCTAGGTGATACAATTCCCCCATCACTTTTTTTTTAACATATATAAACACTTTTTGGCTCCTGTCTCTCAGCCCCAGAGCTTCATGAGCGCATTGAGCCAACTTCTGCTCTCTCACTGCCTGTGACAATGGCACCAGAATTTGGGGCCAGTGGAATGAAAAACAATGATGCAAGTCTCAGTGATCTGTCTGTTGACTGAAATTCTGCCATGTCGTCCCCTCATGGTGACTTTCGGCTTTGACAGGTCGTCTCTGCCATCGTATGTTTATTTCAACATTCTTCTCACTGGCTTTTCTGTTTCCAGTCTCTCTACTTGCAACCTGCCCTGTATAGTATTTTCAAACTAATTTTTCTAAAACCCAGGACATCATGTAGAATCATATGGTCTTGTGGTGTCACTTCACCTCCTTCTCACCCAATTGTCCCTGCAGGCCTTCTGTTTCAGTCTCCCCCTCATCTCCTTACCATTCTGTCACATAAATGCCAGCCCCTATACACTCACAGAGCAAGCATGTAACAACTATGGCCAGCACCGCAGATCTGTGCCTCTGTCTTCTTTCTTTTTATTCCCTTTATAATATGGTGCCCCTTTACCTAGATGCCCTCCACCTAAATCCTGCTGGGGCAATAGGCACGAACTTGGCAGACTGGGGTATGCAGAAACTCTAAGGCTAAGCCCACATTGAGAACTCTTTAGATTCAAAGCCTTCATTTCCTTTATGGTCATGCTACATGTTTTCCTCTAAGTATTCTGGGCATGATGAGCAATCCCGGATGGACTGTAAGCCATGTCTGTGGGTACTGTATCTGCATAGTTTCTTGCACAATGCAGAATGCAGAAAAACAAAGTATCACACAGTCATTAAAAGCATAGACCTAGGACTCAGAAGGAACCAGGTTCAAATACTATCTCTATTTATTCTTACCAGGTAAGCTTGGAGATTCTACCTAATATCTCTGAGTTTTCCCATTTGCCAAAGGGATCTCTGTACCTGACTCACAGTCATGGTGTGAAAATGAAAGATCACGGGGGTGAAGTGATACGCAATGGTGACATCAGCTAATCACCAGGATTTGGGCATTCATGCTGACAATATTTTACAACTACACCTACTGCTGTAATGAATAACTTCGTGCATTTTGAATTGGTGGAGGTGTTTGTTCAGGTGTGTTCTCAGAGTTTTGATTGCTGGGTGAAATAATAAAAGCACATGCAGTTTACAACAAACGTGCATATTCTCCTGCACGGAGCCGTGTCTCAGAATTTCCGCTATCTGCGTATAACAGTAGCTAAAACAAATGGTCAGCACTCAGTAAATGGTAACTTTCATCCTGAACGTTCCATGACCCTAGCTGATGCTTTATGAATGAGTGTAATATGAACTCATCCCTTCATTTTTGTCTTTCCTGGAATTATCCATGGTTGGTAAGGTGGAGCAGCAGCAGCCACCATGGCGGGTTCAGAAAGACCAATTTCACATCTTGATTGTCTCGGAAAACGAACCACAAGCCGTAGGGACTGCTGAGGAACAGAGAGGTCATAATGAGTCACACACGCGTGGCCTCCAGCTCGGCTCCCTCCTAAATCCCCAGGCACATTTTCACATGAGAATGAGCCTCACGGTGTGTAATGAGGGGACACAGGGACCTTCGGGGTGAGAGTGGCTCCTTCCTTTCTGCAAGGGAGTGGCTGAGAGGGGATGGTTTCGTGGTGTGGGAGCAGAAGAACGGCATCCGTCTAACTGATCTGCACACAGTGCCAGCTCTACAAAACAGCCCTGAATTTGTGTTCCTCTGGAGGCCTCAGCATCCTCATCCGAAAAATGAAGGCATTGGGCCTGGTGAGCTCCAGGGGTCCCTTCTAGCTCCAACCATCTGAGTTGAAGAAAAGCTTCATGCAATGTCTGAGTTATCAAAACAAGAGAAACGCAGGAAAATGTCCCTTCTCTAAGTTCTGTGTCTGTAGGTAGTATGAAATTGAAGAGAAGAGAGCCAACACAGAATGTGGTTTCTGACTGAGGTGCAGCAAAGCGCGAACCAAACAAACAGAAAAAGAAACTCGGGTGCCCCCAGAATTCTCTCGCTTCTACTAGAATGAAACTACCGGCACATTTGTTATTTTAATCGAAAAAGTTAACTCTAAGCAATTACCAGGGCTGGCTCTGAGTGATGTTTTAGATTTGTCGTGATAGCCATCTGTTTGGCAAACCACACAGCCATTTCAAGAATTATGGCAGAAAATTATAGCAAGTGTCAGAAATGTTGGCTGCGTTACACTCAGTCTGGTTATCTGCGTCAGTGTAGTTACAAAGGGGAACAGAGAGGAAAAAACAAATTTAAGGTAAAATACCCTTTTCTGGGTCTTAGAATTTATGATCACTACTTCTGCCTATAATTCTTATAAGGCATTTTCTCCAAGATGTCAAATCATCCCCCTCCCCGTGTCTCATTGATTTGTGGGGTTTTTTTGTTTTTGTTTTTTTTGCTTTATTCCAGGCCTTTATTACTTTTTTACCTGGTCCACTGCTGTAGTCTCTTAATTGTTCTCTTTTCTCAAGTACCTTCCCTTCCCATCTACTTTATACATTCCTTGCCCTCCTCTGGAGGCCTCTGAAATTAAAAAGAAACAACAATGAATTCTAGCATCGCCTAAAGCATCTAGGTTCTTTATACAAAGGTGATCGTGTCCCTCCCCACTACCCAGAGGAGAATGCCAAAGTCCTCACCCTGAAATGCTGGGAGTCCTGTCACTTCAGGATCCATCCATTTTTTCCTGCGCCATTGTCCCCGCCCCTGCCCCCGGCTTTCTTATCTCTATGACTCAGTCTAGACTATTCCAGGCACAAAGAAGGTAAAAGTATTCCTTGAACTAAGAAGTAAATAAAAAATCCTGTTTGCTTTTTTTAGCCTAGCATTTATCTACTTTACTAATCTACTTTATCACAGATAGCTTGGGAATTATTATTTCCATGGAGTTGTAGTTTTTATCCTTAGAGGGGCTGAGAGGTACAGATCGAAAGAGGAAATTAATCAGCATTCATAGCCAATTGGCTATAACATATTAAGACAAGACTAATTTTTTACGAAGAGAAGAAAATGCTCAGCATTAAACAGAAAAATAAAAGGAAGTATCCATCTGGTAGGGAGAAGACAACTGGGAATCTTTTAAGATCATTGATTCACCCCAAGTGGTTGCTTCTGGGAAGTCAGGTACAGACGTTCCCTGCAACCTAGCACGTTGGACACAAAATCTAATGTCAGATAATTAACATCATTAGCTGTATTAGAAATTACAAAGAAAGCAGAACAATGAATTCTAGCAGAGTCATTTGTGTTGATAAAGTGTTTGTTTCTAATAAGCAGTAGTTTATGCTCACAGGGTCATCAGAAGGCTTCAGTCCAAACAACCATATGGACAAGGGATCGGTCAGGACAAATAGACACTGGTTTGAGAGGGGTGTGTAAATGCAATGTAGAAACTCTTGGGATCTGCATGACATTGCGTTTCAAAGTTATACGCACTGGTGCTACTCCAAACACACCAGCAGCCCCACAGACGTTCTGATTTATGGTGGCATTAGTGGTTCGGTGATCAGAGATTCAATCTTGGCTTTATTTTCTTACTAAACCACCGAGAATCTATTGCAAAAAGTTGTGACTGTGTCACAAAATGCAAAGAGGTTGAGCTTCTAATTACTTTCCCACATCCGCTGCCTCTCAGCCTTGAAACGCCTTTATCTTCAGTTCCCTGTCCAGATGAGTCAGGGTGCTTTGAGGTTAGTAGATTCCCACCCAGTCAGGACTTTTTGATAAACAGGAAAAGCTCCCTGTTTTATAGCTCGTCTTCAACCCATAACTCTCTACCTTTTTTTCCTGAAAAGAATCAGATGCCCAACTGTGCCATATCTTTCGATCTTCCCCATTCCCTCTTTCCTCTGTGCCTCCGAGCGTGCTTACCACTCCTATTCTGAAACAGTCTCACCGACTCTGCTGCCTCTCTGAGGTCTGTGCTGGCTTTCTTCTTTCACTGTCCCGTCTCTGGACATATAGTTATTGAGGTAGAATAGGATGCTGTCATCCAGGCAACATCACTTATTCATCAGTTGCTTGTAACCACTTTCTGTTTCTAAAGTTCTACTGAAGGTCGAAGGCTCCAAGGCACATAATCAAATCCAATGAGACTAATTTTCTTTGCATCCTCCTTGCTCCTGCTGCAGCATTTGTCACTTTAGCTAACACCTTTCTTTGAATTTGTGACTGTTTTCTGTCCTGGTCCCTGGTCTCCCTTGGTTTTCTTCCTCACTGGCCTTACAAATGCAGGCATTCCCCCATTTTGCCCTTAGCCCTCATCTCTGCTGAGCTCACGCTCCCGGCCTGCATGATTTCACCCACGCTTTGCCGGAAACTTCCAAATTTAGGGTATGGAGTGTGGTTTGGAGTCTCTGTAGACCTATCTTTCATTATATACACGGAATATAGCGTGCTTAAATAGGATGCGTTTTCCCCTAAATCCTGAACATTTTGTTTTACTTTTTTTCTCCCTGGTCACCTATCTGAACCCTTAGCATATACTACTCCATTTGGTTTTTTTGCAGGTGACTTCTCCTTTAGCCTCTGTAACTTCCTCGTCCTCCCTGTCACTCCAAGGTCAACCCTTCATCCCTTTTTGCCTTGACCATCACAGTGACCTCCTCATCGGTCTCTGTGTCTGGTTGTCCCATTCCCGTTGCCGTCCTGGGTCCCACCACCCTACCTGTGGCACCGAGGTGCTGTCCAACAGCACGTAACCAATCAGACTTTTGCAATCATTTTGGGGGGATAGTTTTTGTGCCATCAAACACGAACATTTGCAACATGGTCCAGCTTCATTTTAAAATAATGTCAGTGAATTTCTTGTTGCAAAATATGTGTTTATTTTAGAAAATGTCTAAACTGTATAAATAAGCAACAACAAAAAAGAAAGTATGCTAACATTTACTTTCCTTGCTTCCATTGATTTCCTTGCTGCCCCATTACTATAACCAAAGCGAACTTGGTCATTTCCAAATGCACCCGATATTTTCCTGTTTTCGTCCTCTCTGTGTTCTTTATATCCCCCACCTCCACCCGGTTTCTAGCCATTGAAATTCTGCTTAGTCTTCCTTGACCATCCCAACAGTCTGCTTCTCTAAGACACATTTCCTGTAGCAGAGATTAGTGATAATATATGTACATCCCCCACCTCCACCCAGTTTCTAGCCATTGAAATTCTGCTTAGTCTTCCCTGACCATCCCAATAGTCTGCTTCTCTAAGACACATTTCCTGTAGCAGAGATTAGTGATAATATATGTAAAGCACTTTGAGTTACACCCTGGAGTTATTCCTCCTTGGTATATTTCACATTGTGTAGGCTGCCTTTTTCATAGCTGTGTAACTATTGTTTTTAGCCGTGAACTTGTATGCAAATCTAAGCTCTAAGATTCTTGACAGTGTCTTTCCTCCCTAGGATTTCTCAGAGGCCTTTATTTCTAGAAGTAGCAAACACAAATTGCAGCATCATGCTGTTTACCTGGGATGGTGGGAGTAAAGAGAGAATTGGGGGACGGAAATGGGAAGAGACTGGACAGCAGAAAAAAGAGAGACCCTGGCCTCATAAAGAAGGATGAATACTCTAACAGTTCCATGGGGAAAAGTCTAAATTGACTCCTTCGGAGGGCCCTATTCAACAAGGGGGCTGGAGTGAACAGTGGATAGTACACAACACTAGGAATGGGGCGCCTCCTATTGAGCTGCTTCATACTCAACTCCGTCCATTTCAGATGCAACACAAAAGGCCAGGAGCAAGCAGGATTCTGTCTCTGTAAAGGTTGGCAGGATTCCTCTAGCTTCCTGTAACACCACAGACAAGGCCGCGGTGCGAGACACTGAGAACCTGGGAGGTTATGGAGCAAGAGGATGGAGCTGAACTTCCTCCTTGAGATGCAGGAGCTTTGGTCTCGGTGCTGGGTGGTTGAAAATATCTCGGCCTCCCTCCGGATGGGGAAGCACCCCTGCTCTTTTGACAGTTCAGTTCCCTGTGGGCAGCTGGAAGCAGCTGAATTTTCATTCCAGAAAAGCTCTTCGGGAAATGGTTTTAAAATGCAACTGTAATGTGCCTTGGTTGCTTTGCCATGTGTCTAAATGGATACATTAGGATGTAGTGAAACTCATCTGAGGGGCAAGAGCGGTGAAGACAGGGACAGTGCTTCTGTTAGTGCACGAGCCAGGTGGCAGTGGGTCCCAGTCAGGTCGCAGCAGTGGAGACGGCGTGAAGTGATCTGATGGGTGGATGGATGGATGGATGTGGGCGCAAGGACGCAGAGGAATCGGGGAGAAGTGAGTTGTTTGATGTGAGTGTGTAAGAGTGGGTGAGTGTCCTTTTCTATGGGGGGAAGGAAGGGAGCGGCTGATTTGGAAAGGTGGCAGAGGCGGTGGACTCGGGTTAAGATCTGACCTAGACACTGTAGGGGAGGTCAAACGTTTCCTCTACCCTGTTAGGGTTTCCTGCTGGGCCTGAGAAATAATTTGGCAAAAGACAAGATTAATAGGAAAAAATTATACAAATTTTATATGCACACAGAAATCTTTATATGAGAACGAAGACTCTAAGGAGTGTCAAAACCTAAACGCTTTTATACTAGGCTGAACAAGGAGAGGGAAAATAAGAGTTATTTTAACAAAGTCAGTTTGTATAGGATTCTGTCAGCATTGACTCTTTGTTTCTGGTGATGAGAACGTTTCTTTCCTCCTGGTATCGGGAGGGCATCTTTTACATGGGATTTTACTCTCCTGCTTTCAGGAAGAAAAGCTGAGGTCAGAGCACCATCTTGTACCTTCTGTTTTTCAAGTGCTGTTAGCTCAAAACATGCCAATGTGGCATATTTCATAGTGGCCTGTGCGGCCACCCTTCACTACCTTAAAGTGCCTGTTAGACATCCAAGTCAAGGTACAGTATATGTATCTGTGATTCAGAAAAGTGGTCTCAACTAGAGAGATACACTTATGATGCATCAGCATGAAATGATAGGGAAGTCGTGGGACTGGCTGCCATCACCCAGGGAAAGCGAACATGCTCTGGGAAGGTAAAGTGTGCAGTGTTCAAGAGAACGAGAAAGGGCTAGAGCTGAGCAGCTGCACTCTGCTCAAGGTACTCACTGTCCACACAAGAACTGAGATTTAGCAAGGGGAGGTGGGGAGAAGGGGTTATTTATTTCTTATTTACTTATTTCTACGACTGAGAAGGTTGTAGGTGCAACTACAGAATCTCACAATAACCCCGCTGGATAGATGTTAACATCCTCCATTTTTAAAGGGAAGAAGGTGAGACTTCAATGAATAGATACTAGGTAGCTGGGCTGATTTTCTCTCCTGTTACCGAGATCCAAACAGCATTGTTACCGATACTTGCTACGTTTCCCAGGCTGCTTGCAGAATAGCACAGGCTATATATACCCACGGGTCCATGTGGAATTCTGTTTTTATTTGGGAGCTTATGAGCAGCCCCTGGCATCAGACAGGCTCTGCCAAGGTCCCCAGCTTCACCAGGGAACCAGCTGGCCATGGCTTTACCTCATTATCCTCAGTCTGGTGCGATCAAGAACAGAATCAGAAGTCTTATTTTCGCATGTTAATTTCCTCTTAACTGGCACATAAAAGGTATCCCAAACTCCAGGAGAATGACCACCAGAACACTGAGATAATGGTTGTTTATATTTTTAAGTGCTTGAGCAACAAACACAGAATGTTTTCCCGACTAGCCTCCTTGCTGCTCTCCGACTGCTACTTTGAAGCAATTAAAACGTAGTGGTCTCGTTGGCGCTCCCATATAATTACATTGAATGGGAAGTAGAAAATGACTTGTAGGCGTATATCCACCTCTGTGTACTTACTCCTTTGTAGAGCTGGCCTATTTCCCTGCCCACGAACTAAGGTATGTGAGATGTCATGTCTTTGGTTTTTGGTTTCCTTCTTTTTTAAAGGATTCTGTTAAACAAGCTTTATTCCACATTTCAGCTCCCGTCAGCCAGGAGGACGGGAAGTCAGTCTCCAGTATTTTGAGCTCTCCTCTTGCCGCAGGCCTTATCTTGCACTTCGACTGCTAGAAGGCTTCTCTGAATCAGTCATCTGCCGCTGACGTGCTCATTTCCTATCCCTTATGGTACCTTTAAGCCCCTTCATTTCCTTGCATCCAAGCCAAGCTCAAAACAAGGGAATCTTTGGAGAAGCTGACCCGTGATTCAGGGCCAGCCTCCTCCTGGGGTGGTCCTCCCTCACCAGGCACCACTCAGAACAATGCACAAGGCTTCTCCACTCTTCCGGCACTGAACTTTGTCCCTTTGTCATCTCCCTTTGTCATCTCCCCAGTCATTGCCCCCCTCTCTCTCTCTTTCTCTCTCACCCTCCTCTCCCTCTCTTTTCCTTGCCCCTTTTTCTTCTCCTTCCTTTTCCCTCTCAGCCCTCAGAGGTCCTTTCCCACTCAGTGAACACCTCACATTGTCCGTCACGAGATTAAAGAAGGGCCAACCTATTTCGCCCAGGCAGCTGTAGCTTTCAGCATGGCTAAAAATCACTGGGGCACAGGCGCTCCGCCACCACCTAAAATAGAAGAGAACAAAACACGAATTAATATTTCAAAAAGTATTTACCACTGTCTTATCTACATTTAAATGTAGTCATCACATCACATATTAGTCTTCCTTTATCCAAACAAAATTAGCCCTAAATACTTCCTCATCAGCGTTTTTCTTCAGTTCTTTCATCATTTGTGATATTTCTCTCTGGACCTCATCCAAATGTTCTCCTTTCTAAAATTCAGAGATCAAAACTGCAATCAGTTCTCTGATAATGATCTGATGGAAGCAATTACACTTTCATCTCATTATGTCTCTCTCCCTGTCCTTTTCTTCTTTTTTAAATTTTATAGGGCACATCTACATTTGATACCCCGCCCCTTTCCTGTCTTTTCTTGAGTGGTCTTTCTGGGCGTACGTACTTTCTTTCTCTTCAAGGCGGCATTTGGATACCATCTGAAAGTGTCAATCCTGGAGCCTTGCTCTTCCCAACACCAAGACACTTCCATTTTTCAGGTATTTTTCAAACTAAAAGAGTGACATGAGAAGAAGAGCACAAAAGGCAACACCCGAGAGAAATGACATTGAAAACAGATAAATAGGTTAGGGTCTTCGTTTGCTTGTTTTTAGCTCTGAAATTAGAATAGGGAAATCGATAAGAATGGGCAGCAATGACTTGAGAGACCAAATCCTTTGGTTTGTGCAGCTGCCGAATCTGCTTCTTGCTGAGATGTCACCTGTCTGTCAGCAGGAAAAATGTGCGGCTCCAGAGTCCTGCAGTTATGTGGTCCCAGCATCAAAGGCCACGGGAAGGCAGAGGTAGGAGTAGCCTTAGAGGTCACGTAGTCTAATCTGACATCTGGCAAGAAAGCATACCTGCAGTTTCTGAGAAACCTGGGCCGAAAGGATCCCAATCGGAAAGCAAAAGGAAGATGGTTTTTCCATCAGCCAGACAGGAACAAAAACCCCTCAGCTGCTCTTTGAGCAAGTTTTGGAACTCTTCTGAGCCTGTGGAGATAGCAGCACCAACAGTGTGACCCTTTGTCAGGAGTGGGTGAGACAACATCTGTGAAGTGGCTCTCACATGACTGTTCAGGGCACACAGGAGATCTTTCTCTACGTCACACACCTCCACTGCTTTTCAAGGTGGCCCAGACTTCCAACTACAGAGCCCTTGACTATTGAAATCAACAGTCACCTAACCATACATTCCCTCTTCTCCACACCAGTGGAGTTCTTCACTTCCTCATTGTCTTCCGTCTTTTCTGATATGCCAGCTTCCCAAGTTCACTACCACCTTCCTGGTTACCATGCTCTGGCCTCGCCCAGTCCACAGTAGCCCTCCCCTTAGAATGGCATGTCTAGGAACCCGTACCCTGCGGGGAGGGCTCACGTTTCCTCTGAGTGCATGTTTTGTTTAATTCTGCACTTTCTTAATAGCAAACGTGTGCAGGATTGTTAGAAACGCTCTGTTACCCAGACACTCAAAGCAGGGACACAGTCTTATGTCTGTCAGGTAATTTCTTCATTTAGGCGATTTTTATATGGTTGACATAATTGAATTGGATTCTGAAATCCAGTTGGAATAAAGAAGCCACTTTAAAGGTAGCTGGGGATCCAGCAGCCACAAAGGCTAATCGTGCTTCTAGGCCACTGGAAATGACCCCATACTTAATACGCTTTTATTAAAATATCCCCTCTATTTAAATAGCTGCACAGGCTTTAAAAACTTCTAGAAATCGACTTTTGACATTCTAATTAGAAATAGAATTTTTCAAAAGATTGGGTAGATAATTTGTCGTCTAAGAAAATTTTCAGTTGCCAAATTTCATGGAACTTAATCTAAACTGAAAACAAAAAGCCCTGTCCCCTTCTCTCACCAGGACCGTGACAGCAGCTGACTGTGACCCAGGGACGCTGCCTTCACTGCGTGCGTCCTTTCCTTGCAACTTGCTGTTGTAGAAGCGCAGGCAAAGCCTTGAGATTGATTTCACCATCTATAAAAGGTGTAATTCAACATGAAATTCTTCAAAAGTCCCTTTTACCTCTGAGAGTCTGTGATTCTAGGATGCCAGCATTGCGGTATATTCATTTTTACACAGATCTGCTGGTTTAAGAATGGACCCAGTCCAATGGTCCAGGGCCTGGAAATGATGCTCTGTTAAGATCGATTTATCAGATGAATGCAGGGTCCAATAGAGCTCTGGAAGATGTTCACTCTAAAACCGTGGCTCATAGTTTCAGGGTTGTATGTCCCTAGCTCCAAGCTTGGTGTAATTAGACGTGCAATGGTCTCATTTTAGTGTGGGAGGGGGTCAGCTTTTTGGTCACAAGGAAAGGTTTTTTATTTAGTTTTCGTAATTAAATTTATCAGGGTGGCCTTGGTTAATGAGATCATGTAAGTTTTACGTGTGCAGTTCTGTACTACGTCATCTGTATATTGCACGGTGTGCTCACCACCCAAAGTCTAGTCTCCTTTCTGTCACCATATATTTGACCCTTCACCCTCTTGGGCCTCTCCCACCCCATTTCCCCTCTGGCAACCACTTCTGTTGTCCGTGTCCATGAGGCTTTTTTATTTGTCTGTTGTTTTCTGTTTCATATCCCACATATGAGTGAAATCATACAGTTCTTAAATTTTTCTGCCTGATTTGTTTAGCTCAGCACAATATTCCCCAGGTCCATTCATGTGGTCGCAAATGGCAGTATTTCATCTTACGGCCACGTTGTATTCCATTGTCTATTCAGTTTTCATTGGTAATTTTGCTTAGGGGGAGCTTGAAGAGCTGTAGTGATTAAAGGAATAAAATATCAACCAACAAAACTATTAATGAATGATCACCCAGCAGGGGAAGCTAGGAGGTCTCTAGCTCTCATTGGCAGGGGTCAGAGAGGGTGAGCGGATGCCTGCAGTGGGCACTTCTGGTCTAGCAGACCGCAGTCCTCACTGATGGAAGAGTGGGACATGTGAGCCAATGCCGAGTCATGCACATCAGGTTTCAGTAGAGGAAATGTCTCCTCGTGTAGGCAGGGATGTGTTGAAAAGTGAGATATTTCCTTTTACTTGTTTCTATGTTAAGCGATTGCTTTGACAGGTCTTGGAAGAAAAAAATCATTCTGTCTCCTGCAGATCCAGTAACTGCCCCGAAATGTCTGATTATGTCACGTTTTCAGTGGAGACAACATTGTGTGATGTGCTTCCATGGCGACTTGCCGGACAGGACTATCAGGGTCCCTGCACGGCACCACTAATTAATTATTGGCCATCCGTTCCCAGTGAGGAAATTACGGATGCTATTACTTCGCACCTCTTTTGCAGTTGGCACTTGCAGAGTGCTTAAACGTTCATTTGTGCCCACAAAGAAACGACCAGGAAGCAAGGAAACAGCCCCAAGAGCACTTGTGTCTGCTCTGCGACATAGCCAGGGGCCTCCCAGGCTGTTGCTTTCAATTCCAGTTAAGTCATGGGATGATTATGCAGGAGACACTTTCCACATATTGTCGTGTTCTCCAGAGATAAAAGCTAGTAAACAACAAAATTAATTCTATTGCAAAACTGCCCCCTCAAAAAAAGACAACCTTTTAATATAGTACTTTTTGCTTAGAAGGCATCTATATAACAAGCAGACTGGAAAATGTTAAATGTGCTGTGGCAATTGTAGAGAAGAAAGCCATCTGCTATAAATTAGTCTCCTGCATTTGTAGTGAGGATCCTTTTGGCCAGAGTCTGTCTCTGTGTGGACCCTCCAGCAAGAAGAGTATTTCTACAGTATTATGTTGGTAGATTGTGGTTATATTTAACCTAAATCTGTAATAAGAATCTAATATTTGCACTATTATAAATGGATGACAGATAAATAATTGGATAGAGAGATAGGTAGATGATAGATACATAGATACGTAGATAGAAGGTAGATAGGAGTTTGTACTTCTAACAAAGTTATAAGATTTACTACAGATTACCTTCACCTTCAAAGTGGACAGGAGGGTGTGTTTGTGAGGATGGCATTGGTGATAACAGTAATGACAATAGCTGACATTTACCCAGGCCTCATTTTACACCAGGCACTGTGCTAAGTTTTTTAATGAGTGATTGTACTTAATCCTTTGAACAGTCCCACTGTCCCTGTGCATATGGAGAGATTGTCATGGAAAGAGATGGAGTATTTGCTCAAGTTTGCGTAGCTGGTGGAGGCGGGATTGGGGGCAGGAAAAGGCAAGCATCACTTCAGAGACTTTCTCTCTACTTTGTGCACCTGAAAACCCAGGGGGACCTTCCAGTCACCCAGCCAGCCTCCCCTGGCCCCTCACCCAGCTTCCCCCCACGGCCGGCCCCTGGCCAACTCACATGTTAGACCAACCCCTCCCCAGTGACCAACCCGTGTATGGGAATGGACTTCTCTGAACTTCTTTTTTCCCCCTGATTCCCAGAATTGTTCAAACATGAGTCAGACCCATTATTTCCCACTATTCTTTTCAGCCAGACCGCAGCATGGTTGATTGGGTATTTAAAACTAATTCAGGTTGCTCTGCGGTCTCTTTGAAATAGTTATGGCTGTTATTTGTCCAATGGGACCAGTGAGGAAGTGCACGGACAGATTTCTTTGCAGAGGCATATTAAGTAACACCCACTAAAGCAAGCTGCTCCAATTGGCCCTCTGCACCTCCCATGCCACCTCCGAGGCACGGCCACCCCTGAACACCAGGGTCTGGATCAGTGACTCACAACCTTGGGTGATCACATTTCCCTACTAGGGAGAAAGGTTCTAGCTACACTACCAAGGTGTGTGTATGTCTTCATTTTCAAATGATGTAACAATCGTCACCATTATGGAATGCTTGCTATGTGCTAGGCTCTTGGTAAGTATTGGCTTACAACAACACTTCATAGCAGCTCAATGAAGCCGGTATTATTATTATTATTATTATTATTACTATTATTACTATTTAAAGGTAAGGAAATTGAGACATTAAATGTTAAATGCTTTGCCCTGGGCTACTTAACTAGCAGATGACGGAACCAAGCTTGAAGCCGAGTGGTCTGACCTCTGAGTCCATGCTGTTATGGACTAAATCTCACAGCTGCCTCTACATGTGTCTCTCTACTAATCTGTTATATTCTCTGTGGGATATATGAAAACTAGAAATTGTAAAAGTACGAGATATGCCTTGGTAATAATTGATCGAACAGGTGAATGAAATGTCTCCCTGGCCTGAGCAATGTAAGGATTTCAAGCACCCTGACAAGCCAATAGAAGAAATAACAAGGGCTAGGACAAGCAATCTTACTCACATTCAAAGGGAAACGTACCTTAAAATGGACTGCACGCTTCCTACCTAATGTGCAGCAGAAAGTGCGAGTCACCGAGCTCCCTGTATGACTGACAATAAAAATCATGCAAGTCCAAAACAACCCTCTTTTTTGCTCCCATAAATCTTTGATCTTCCAGATCAGCTTCGACTTCACTTGGTCACTGGCTTTAGGGTCGTTAGGTGTCACCAAACAATGGGAAACACTAGAGCACATGCAACACGATGGGTTTGCTGTTCGAAACAGTGATGACCCCTGTTTGTCCAAGTGTGGCCCCTGCTTTGGTCAACAGCTGGTCCAAAACTTTCTGTCTAGGAGGTTTGCAGGGGCTGCAGCTGTTGAGAGGGGGTCCTGGCAGCTGTGGCATTTGCTTAGAAGTAACTTTTGCATAGCACTTTTCCTAAGACTGAACAACAACCCATTTTCTGCCTCAAAACCTGGAGGAGCTGATGGAGACCAACCCCCAACCCTTTGACAACTAAATATGATTAGAATTCTGGATACCGATGAAATATACTGTAGGAACGAATTTTTATTTTCAATGTGTATCAGTGTGGTCTATTTAAGATTTGCTATAATTGTAGCTGCTTTTAAACCCAATTACAAATGCCCATTTTTTTTACTTACACAGAAAATACACAACCTGGTAATTTACCATCTTTTATAGTTCAAAGTGTCATTCTGCAAAAACGGATCTCCTTTAAGCTCAGGAGAGCACAGGAGATAGATATTTAAGTAAGATGCACAGGAGATGATGGGATTTATGAGCTGAAGGAACAGAACGACACTGAGTTGGGGTTTTGTTAAGCTAATCTTATGGCTGGCGAGGATGACATGTCAGGTATTCCGTTCATTTTAAAGACCAAGCCATTTCCATAAATCATTTTTATAACGTGAAATACGTCATATAGGTGCAGTACCAGTACAGGGTGTGCTTATGCATGCCAGACACGTTCTTTTGCTTCACTACATACTGTTTCTCATTTCATTTGCCAAAGATGTACTTATCAGATTAATTTTTATGGGCTGGTTCGTAGTTTAGTTTTATTCCTGGAGTCTTGTTTATGGGTGCTGTTGTGCTTATTTGATTCTTCGTTGCCCGTACAGATTCAACCCATGTGAATATCATCAGAGCGTCTCTCCCTTCCTCCTTGCACCAAAAGCAAAAGGAATCTCCTTTCGTAATGCTGTTTGTCAAGGAGAAATATATTTGTCGATGCAAAAAAAAAAAAATACACAAGATGTATTTGGAGCTATTTAGCATAAAATGTCCTTCTGAAACAGCTTTGTTGTATAAGATAATGTGTTCTGCTTCAGAATGTGTAAGGTTGAGTTTCTTTGCTGTGTGAACACTATACTATTTTCTTTTCTCCCCTGATCCCCCACCCTGTTTAACAGCAGACAGACCCAGGGAGCACTGAATGAATCCGATGATCCTGAAACAGGCTGTCTCTCTGATAACAAGCCAACTTCTCGACACTTCTATCCTGTCGCCTTGCTGCTTGTCAGCTCACACCTGCTGGTTGTGTGGCTTATTTTGAGTCTTGCGTTACTCTTAGCCAAATACCAATAAGTTTTCTGTTGTACTCCTTTCTTTTCTACGAAGGACAGCGGACTTTAAATTATGGGGACAATGCTGTAACGTTTCTACATTCTAAGATTCCGAGAATTTAAAACTAACCGATGTTGGCATTGTGTCTTCTCTGTTTTTTCCTAAAATCTACAAAAAGAAGTACTATGCATTAAGTGAATTATTTTGCTCTTTTGCCCACGGAGAAGTGTTTCCCACTGTTCCCTAGCTCAAGAAGAACTTTTAAATTACTATCTTTGGAATAAGACAAAGAACAGAATCCTGAAAGCTTGAAGGTCTGCACCTCCTGTTCCTCTTCCCACTGAATTTATTAAAGACATTAAGACTGAATTTGCACAACACACTGAAACTCTGAGACACGCCCTAGAGATGGGGGAGGTCCCAGACTTTATTGCCACTGTGCTCAAATCACTGTTGCCATCAGCTGATAGAACGTTCTGTTTGATTTCTTAACCTGGTAGTCTTGTTATTTCTTTGCTTCAGCTAACCCGTTTCTGTCAAGTAACTATGGAGAGAATGGCTAGTTCTGTTTTGTAATTAAATTAACCTGTTTGTAACGATCGTTTGGGTTAATTTGGCTTTCAGAGTACTTTTCTATTCTTTTCAACAAGGTCTCACTTGTGTCCTGATTCCCTCTTTTCCCACCTGTGAGTTTTGTACCGTCTGTGCGCAAAGAAAGCGCTTCCTTTATAAAGTGGAGACTTGGACCAGGCTGTTCCGGAAGCCATTTTTCTCGTCGTTGCACAGCTAAAATAATGAACTAAAATAGAGATTGAACTTTCCTTCGAAAATCTATAGGGCCAGACTTAATAAATTAAATGCCTTATTCCTAGAACCTGTATCCTTAGGGCTACATATAGATTTTAATGTGTTTTAAAGAAATTAATTTGTGGAAGAGTTATAAAAAGGCAGATATATTTATGAGATTAAAGTGAAGCTGTATTGTGGAGCAAATTATATTTAAAGAGTTTATTAAACCTTAAAGATGTGTTAAGAGCAAAGAGACTTTAATCATCTCTTTCCGAGGGCAATAATAGTATTGGGCCTGGCCTAGGATTTAATTTTGTAAGATGTATCATCATTTGTGAAAAAAAATGTAGAGTTGAATCTTTGTTATTTTTACTTGGACTGTTGTTGCAACTCTGCATTGAACAAATAAAGGATATTTATTTATTCTGTTTCATGAAGTTGTACTTTTTCCCCTTTTGCCAGAGAAGGATGCCGCATAGAGAATGTACTGAAGAATATCAAATGCAGAAAGTATGCTTTCAACATGCTACAGCTGATGGCTTTCCCCAAGTACTACAGACCTCCAGAGGGGACTTATGGAAAGGCTGACACCTAAGGCTGCCAACGTGTACATGAACAGGGACACAAATACGCATCTGTTGGATAATCTCTACCTTTTTTTTTTTTTATTGTCTTGAATTTGTGGAGGGACATGACCAGGGAGGTTTGCCCAAGTCTAAGAATTACTTGAATCAGTTATCAGCATGTTTCTCTGAGAGAAGTCCATTTTCAAAAAATCTTACATAACATTGTCCTTTCTAGCTCTAAGCTTCCATATGTTGACTCTCGCTGGTTGAGATCGGCTTGGGACGTGTAGCTCTCATTCATGGAGTATTTTAATGGAAGGTGTTCTGAGAAAACAGGTCCACAGAGGACCAGAGGTGATGCAGGCAGCAGTGTTCTCCCTCCAGAGTGAAGCTGGGAGAGGGTGGAGGGAGGGGGCATGGCGATACCATTCCACAGCTTTTCTTGCACACACTCCTAGAGCCCGCTTCTGAGGGTTCACCACAGTCTTCTAGTGAGCTGGAATGAGGTTGCATTAGCTCATGACCTGGACTCCAGAACAATGTGCGGCTATGCCTGTGAAGCCTTTGTCGTCCAGCTGAGATGTGACTATGCCTCCTGAGCAGGTGGATGAACAGTGTCAGTAAGGCAGTGAAAATCCTTTCCGAAAACATGGTTTCCTTCCAAAGCTCTGACCCGGGTTACATGGCTCTGTGGTAAAAGTGCCACAAGAGAAAGTTCAATAGGATAACAGGCAAAACGCTGTGAGGAACGAGAAACCGCAAGGACGCCCCAAGTGAAGATCTCCATCAGCCTGAACTTTGTGTAGTCAAGTTCACGACAGTCAACAGCGTGCCTTTGAGGTGTTTCTTTGAGATGTTTTCCAAAAGTCATCTTTGAGATGTCTTTGGATGTTTTTGAGATGTTTTCCAAAAGTCATCTTGGTGGAGACTGTAGATGGTGCAAGTGTGCACTGCCTGGCATAGAGCAGTATATGTGCATAAACCTTCTAAAATATATGCAACCATCACTAATGATAAACCCAAACAATTATTTGTTAACGTGAATTTCCAATGTGTCCTTATTCAGTAAAATAACACTATAAACTGTCCAACATTTTAAATTAGAAGCTTCCTTAGACATTACCTAGTGTAACACCTTTATAAATGGCTACATTGCAGCCCAGGGAAACCCTGCCCCCAAACCCTAGCTAGATAACTTTAAAACTGTGATGACAGTCTCCTGTTACCTTCCCTCCCTGTCCCTTATCTCTTCTCCAAACTGCCATGCCAAGTAGACACGGCGATTATGGGAGAGTGCTAGTGAAGGAAATAGAAACTGACGGCTTTGACTGGAATTAAGACTTAGGTGATTACACTCTGAACAAATGAAACTTATTTTCTCCAAATTTTAAGAATTTATTGTTTTTCTTTTCTTATTAGAGGGGCATGCCATTCAGAGCACAAATCCCAGTTGGAAATGCCAGAGACCTGTTACACAGACAAGTCTCAGCTACGACCACATGGGATGGGATTGTATTATGGGCTTTCAATAGCTCATGTGATAGCTCCTTGAGCAAGACGCTTGTTGAAATAAGGATTCCAAACATCTCTAGGTTCATGGGTTTTTTCATATTAATACAAATCTTAGATAACCCTCTGGGGATTTTAATACTAGAATTATCAATCTAGAATTATTTTCGCTAATGACTGTAGGCGTTATATTGGAGGCAGTTGCCAAACAACTGACCACCTTTCTAATAAAGAGGGGCTGTGTGCTGTGGATCTACTCATGGGGAAAGTGATCTCGGTGTTCTGTATCATACCTCATTCTCCATGTCAGGGATGAACTATAATCTCTGAATTGTTCAGTTCCATTTGAAGATGGTAGGACTTGTGGTTATTTTCATTGTGCCATTGGATTTAAGGTGAAAGTATGGGATGGGAGAGGGTTCCCTGGATAACTATGAACCTTCCTTCAGTATCGAGTGGAAGTCTGGGTTCCAAGAGACAGAGTGAGTTATCATCATGTGAATACTCTTATAAATAAGAATTTGTGTTTGCATTTGTAAAAATGAAAATTCTTGACTCAAATGTAGAAAAATATTTAACTAGAAAGCCAACAACAGGGTTTTTTTAATATTTGGGGAAGACATTTTAAAGATTATTTTCTTTTACAATAAGTACTAATGTAGATGCCTCAAAGGGTAGTGATCCCTGAACTACAAAGGCATCTGAGTTGTTTATCATTAACATAGTCATCTGCATTTCCCTATAGGAAGACTATATTTGTGCATACTTTTAAAAGTGGATTTCATCAAAGAAATTCGTGTTTCATATAGACAAAAATATCGACCCTTTCCTAAGAGATATTCCAAGTATCCTTGGAAAACCACTTCATTATTTCTTAATTATCAAGACTGTCTAAATCAAAGAGCCAAGGTTAAGCAAGAAAGTTTTAAAATCTTTGTACAGATGTAGCTCAGTCATGTTTTCTATCTACATATTCACTTAAAAGACACATGCCCCAGCAGGCTGATATTAGGAGATCATGTCAAACCAGAAAATGAATCAAGAAAATGGCATTTCCAAACAAGATAATTATTTTGCTCAAAACTATTTTCCCTCTAATATCATCAAACGTAGATATCAATGCTGTGTTCCTTATTGACAGAGCCCTACAGAAAGCACAGTTAAAAAGAAGGGAGTTTCTCACAGAGCAGCTGATCAGGAATGTTGAAAGTATTTGTTTGAAGTAGCCCCGCCCTCAGGGGCAACCATTCATTTATTTCTCATGTGGTTGTTGTTTATATTGCCATGAGTGTGACTACACTCTGCCCAATCCTTTGATGTAAATATTTGATCTGTCCAGTTATCTGGTGAGTCAGAGCGCTCATTTGATGCAGCTGACAAATTGTACTAACATGTCCAAATGCCCATTTAGAGCAGTAGACCATGTACCTGGCCTCCAGGACTTACTTTGTAAGAGTAACACCTTTTCTTCTGAAAACTGAATTCTTAAAAGCTAGCATCTGCATGGAGGGTACTTCCCTTTTCTCCCTCAACCTAAATGATGTTTCGCATAAAAAAAGACTCGAGATGGAAAAGAAAATATTTGTGTAAGATAGTTTTCTTCCCAAGCAAACCAAACCCATCCCTGCGTAAAGTTTGGTACGTGCCAAGGAGAGGTCGCACCAGTGGGTGCGCTGGGACTGTCTCATGCTGACTCGTGACAGTGGGCCATTAAATTTTCAGGAACTTCAGAAGTTAGTTATTAAACACAGCCATCATTAAATGTGAAATTATAAAGCACCACTGAAAACATTTTATTGACAACACAGGTGGTAAGCAAAGCTCCCACTTCTTATTAGTTGACTACATTTTTCCATTTATCTCTATTCTGGAGGTTGTTCATGTCCTTTGCATCCTCACAGCCCAAACATTATGTGATAGAATGCTGCTGCGTGTCTTCTGGCCCCACATGCAGTGAGACCACGGTGGTAGCTCGAAATTGACCGCAGTGGGAATATTTACACCACAGCAATATCCAAATGCTGCAGATCACGGTCTGTCACTGCTGGATAGCCAGCTGTTACAGATTTCCTGGCACACATCTGAATGCCACCATCACTTTATCTCCGGAAAATAAATAACTAGAAGTCCTACAAAATTATTAAAGTGGTATTAAAGACAATCACCCATCTTCAGGTGGCTGAAATTTTGTTTTAGTTTTTAACCTTTCTGAAGACTCTAATTAGGCTATCAGTAACATTTGATGTTTGTATTTTATTAATAATTAAATTATTTAATCATAGGGATGCTTTTCAAAATGTTTCTCTCTGTGAGTTTGGCCAGGGAAATCTTGGCAATGCAGCCTCAGTGTAAGCAATAACAACTCCAGGCTAAATTCAGGGAAATGTTGGCCTAATTAGAGGATCAGTGAAAATGTGCGTCAGTACTAATTTTTAAGTTTATAATTTCAGCATTTGCTAAAAGCAGGAAAACACAGTAGCATAATACTGTGCCCAGATTCTAATAAATACAGCTCAATTGAAACCCAAACTGTTAGTTTAAACAAATTAAACCCTGGCACTATGCTGAGTCACCACAGATGTTTAAGGTGTTTGATTTCCAAATAATGTGGTCGGTCAGGTGTTAAGTTCAATATACAGGGCACCCAGTGTAACCTTATAGGGAATCTATGAACTTTTATCACAGATTTAAGAAACTGGTCTGAGATAAACTGTGATCAGCAATTATGAAGGGAAGCAAACTTATTAAACCCAAGTCGTCCTCAAGAGCTGGAGAATGATTTGCTGAAAATTGTGTCATTGATTGACAATTGTAGTGTGAATTCACATTCATTTTGCCCAAGAGCAGTCTGCAAAACCTATGCTTCCTCCCCCCCGCATATTTATGTTTCATTGCTATATAAAGTTCCAACATATTATCTCTTTTGTTTCTTCGGCAGTTTTAAGTTAGAACTTTCCAAACATTTGTGATCTATAGAAAAAAAAAAAACTGTCTTTCAGAACAGGAAAATAAAATTAATGTTTTTTTTAAGATTTTATTTATTTTTATTTTTAAAGAAGGGAAGTGAGGGAGAAAGAGAGGAAGAGAAACATCAATATTTCCTCATCAGTGGTTGCCTCTCGCATGTGCCCTACTGGGGGCCTGGCCCACAACCCAGGCATGTGCCCTGACTGGGAATCGAACTGGTGGTCCTTTGGTTTGCAGACCAGCACTCAATCCACTGAACCACACCAGCCAGGGCTAAAATTAATGTTTTAGATAAAATACTGTAAACCAATTAGGTATCGAGTTAAGGTATGGAAATTTGGAATTTTACTTTCTGGGTCACATTAGGCACTGTAAGCATGGCAGAGAAAGCCTGAAGCATTTCTGATGTCAAAGAAACAAATCACACCAGACTATTAGTAACAAGGAAATGGGAAAAACTTGTGTGGCAGTAAAAACCAACAAAAAGGACATGCAATCAGCTCTCTGGAACTTGAATTTTTATAGATGACATGAATATAAAGTTAAATTATAAAGAGGAAAGCAAGGCTCACAATTAAGCGTCCTGCCCTGAGAGAGCGAATATCAGGGACAAAAACCCCAATACAAGGGACAGTGCCTGATAAACCAACCGTATCTCGCTGATCTTTGAGTAAATGGAGTTAAGAAGACGTTGCCTTTTCATACTCACAGTATGAATGCATTCACAGTCATCCTAAAACGATCTAAATATTTCCAAAGGATATAATCCAACAGTCCATCTTTAATGACGACTTGGTGCGGTATTGTTAACTAGCAAGTAATATGGACTCAAATTTTGGCAAGATTGCTATATTACCTGTATAGTTCTGTGATGCTTTCACATCACTATCAGTATTCAAAAATATTTCATGTTAAAGAACTCTCGAACTTAAAAGGCAAACTCCATGTGTCTGTAACTGTGTAAGACACCCATTTCACTGCACACGTGCAATCCATTGCACACGTATACTTCTCATGTGAATATCTTATTATTTTATTTAACCTACCATCTAATT
>VMDR010014603.1:0-23315 GCA_007922815.1 Macrotus californicus | reverse complement strand
GTTTGGGTTGTTTCCATTTTAAATAGTTCTACATTAAAATGAATATTCTTCTCATTCTTAACCAAATCTTTCACAATTTGGGGGAAAAAGTGGGTTACTAGATAAAACAGTATAACTATGACTATTGGAAGTGTCTTAATCCAAATTTCTCCAAAATTTCCCAGCAAATTCGCTACATTTAGCACATTTTCAAAGTGTATGAAACTACCTCATCTCATATAAAGCAAAATTGAAGTATTATCAATTTAGTCTTTGACTTTTAAAAATGTTAATAAAACATTATTAATCTAATATTTTTATATATTTAAAAGTTATTTATGTGAATTATTCAAATATGTTGTGTCTGTATTTTTCTACAGAATTGTTAGTTATTTTAATATACTTATAAGACCTCTTTACATTTTTAGGGTATTAGTCCTTTTGCCATATTTATAGCAATAGTATAGTTAAGTTCGTAAATAGTGGTTTTTTGTTTTGACACAAAAACTTTTGAAACATAGCACATTTGAGCAGATTTTTGTCTTTGTAATTTTCCCCATTGCTTTATATTTAGAATGTTTTCTCACGTAAAACATAATAAATATTTATTACAGCTGTGAATAGGCTAAGGAGCTATTAGAAAAAGAAGATTGATAAAAGCAATACGTACTATATCAGAAATCAAAATAATAAACAGAGTATTAATTTATATTTACCTACTTATAATGCTCCCTTTTATTACACTAAAAGCAGTAAGCACTTAATACACTTGGAATCTTTTTCATGCATTGTGTGGTGTGGGGGATCCAATTCACCTATTGGTCCATGCTTTTCATGCATTGTGTGGTATGGGGGATCCAATTCATCTATTGGTCCATGCTTTTCATGCATTGTGTGGTATGGGGGATCCAATTCATCTATTGGTCCATGCTTTTCATGCATTGTGTGGAATGGGGGATCTAACTCATCTATTGGTCCATGCTTTTCATGCATTGTGTGGAATGGGGGATCTAACTCATCTATTGGTCCATGCTTTTCATGCATTGTGTGGTATGAGGGATCTAACTCATCTATTGGTCCATGTGGAGCACCTCTTTGGTACCAGGCATCCCTGTAAGTGCTGAGAAAGGAGCTCTGACAACAGCAGACAAAAATCCTGCTCTAGTAGAGTACGTAGTCTAGTGACATCACATTTTTTAATGAAATGCTTAACCAGTTTTCCAGCATCATTGCCTTATTATGTCTGTCTTTCTCCATTTGTTTCTAAGGATATTTCTAAATTTTTACAAGAAGTAAGGCTATTTCTGGGTAACTTTTCTTGTGCTGGTCTGGCTAGTGATTTATATATATATACAGTTGATTGCTGTATATTTACAGTACATGTAAATTTTTGATATGGTATATATTCCCTCCCTCAATCTTTTCAAAAACCTTTTCCTGGCCTACTCACAGCCATGTTTTCACCAAATGCAATCCTGAATTACTGATAAGTTCCACATATATAAAATTTTAGTGCTAAAATTTGAATTACAGTTCTAAATTACTTCTGAAAGCCTTTATATCACGTACTCTTCTTACCCAGGAACTTGGAAAGTCTCCTTTTTATGGAGGTCTCCATTTACATCTCTTAGTAAATTTTTAACAATTTTCTTCTTTTAGGTTTTCTATATTTCTCATAAGTTTTGCTGTTTATGTTTCTATTGCTCTTATAAATAGTTTTGTGAATTGAACTATTTATCATTATTATCCAGGAAAGGCTTTCTCTCTCTATTTATGTTGTATCTTGTCAATTTGCTGACCCGCATTACTTGTTCCAACAATTCTTCAGTTCCATTTGCAGGATTTTTTTAGACAAATAATTTTGTATGAGCAGATAGTTGCAATATTATTTCTTCTTTCCGGTAGCTATGTCCCTTCCTTATGTTTTATATCCAACACGTGGACTAAAATGTCTAAATTTGTAATATCTAGTCTTTTTCCTAAATTAAAACTTTCGAAGATGCTACTGTTTTGCTCCTGAACATGAAGTCAGCTATTAGCCTAGGGTAAATATTCTTGATTGTGGTAAAGAAATAGCTATTTTTCCAATGATTGCTGTTTCCTGTTTTGTTCTTGGGAAAAACTTTTTGGTAGATTAATTGTTTTGGCCTTTAATCTTTACTTAGTTACCCCTTTTAGCTAATTGATATAGATTGTTTCTATTCCTGTTGCAAATGATATTTAGTTTTTTAAATTATTTTAAAAATCATTTTTACATCTACTTTAGGAATTTTATATAGAGGCAGTAGGTTAGTTTCAATAATATTCTTTATTTGCTCACTACCTCATATTTTGGATTTTTGACCAATATATTATTATTATTATTATTATTATTTTTAAAATTCTATTTATTGAGTTTTGAGAGAGCAAGAGGAAGGGAAAGAGAAAGAGAAACATCAGTTTGTTGCCTCACTTATTTATGGACACATTGGTTGTTTCTTGCGTGTGCCCTGACCAGGGATCAAATGTGCAGCCTTGGCATATCAGGGCCTGACTACCATGAAATTAGTTTGAAGCCATTTAATTGTCTGTGTGTACTCTAGAATTACTTTTATTTTATCATAAAATATATCCAAATACTGAAATGTAGAAAGAATTTCTTTGTGAATGTATCGTGTCAGAAGCCTCACTAGAAGCTAATTCTTTGGCAACTTTTCCATTTCTTCACCTGTTTTGCTTTACTTTTGTTTAAAAGGTAATGCTCTTGGATGAAACCATCGAGAAGAGCTTCAGAAGGTACATGAAAGAACTGCAGAGCACAAGCTGCTCTGTGGAACAGCAGTTCAGTAACTACACCTGAGATGCTGGGTGGCTGGGGAAGGTAAACTCTTCCAGAATATTCCTACACAGGGAAGTCGGGAAGAACAACAACCTCTCCTGGCTAAGGACTAGGAGGGAGATCAGGCAGATTTTGACAGAGATGGTGGGTGGACAGAACATATGCTCTATTGCGAACCGACAATCTGGCTGGGAGTTTGGGAGCTAACTTGTGGGGGCTGCGAAAACAGAACAATGCCACTGAGTACCAGAAAAATGGGATGAGGCCCCACAATAACACCAGGTGGGTGATGTCCAAGAACAGTTGGTGGTATATTTATCAATTAATTTATATTTGTCGTGTGCTGTTTTTGATCATCCTCACCATGTTACCATGATAATCTACCAAAGATCATGCATATTAATTGATGTATTATATATTTATTTACCTATTTTTATTTATATTTTCTAATCCTCATCTGAGGATATGTTTTTTTTTATTACAGAGAGAGAGAGAGAGAAACAATGAGAGAGAAACATTGATTGGTCGCCTCCCATGTGCAGCCCGATTGGTGATCAAACCTGCAACCTTTTCATGTACAGGACAGTGCTCCTACCAACTGAGCCACCTGATCGGCCCAATGTATTATATATTTAAATGACTACTCACTATGCATGCATTTCTATGCAAGGTATCATGGAGAATGGCAAGAAAAATGATGGTCACAATAACATATAAAGTCTATTACAGTTCATGAAAGCATCTGTTCATCCATTACTAAATCACTACTTGCTTGGGATTGGGTAGTGAGGCCAGGGAAGGTGTCCCAGAGCCAGGAGGATGGAAGTGAGTCTTTGGGATGGAGCATCCTACTAGGGATGGAGTACTTGTCCTGGACCCTAGTGTGCCATCCACAGGTGTGGGGTAAGAGACTGTCATAATCAAATTGACATTTAGGATTATAAATCTGGAAGTTATGTGTAAAATGAAGGATAGATGGGAGAGAGGCAACCTCGTTAAAAAGCTACTTTAACCAGCTCGATAAATAATTTGCAGAGCAGACTTGTGGGGGCTGCTAACGCAGAACGAAGGGCACCATTGAATGAGTGAGGAAAATGGACAGGAGACCAAGAAAAGCCAGCGGGTGCTGCCCAAGAGCCGTTCCCCACTGGGCTGGTGTCCTGCGGCTTTGCGGGAGAGAGCCATCGCTGCTTTGTTGCATCCAAACATCTAAGCAGCTCTGTGACGTCTGCTCCTTGCCCATTTATAAAGTGTAGAGTTCGGGTTATCTAGAAACTCCTTCCCACACCTAAAACGTGGTGATAATGTGATTCAACCTTCAGTCTTCCTCCTGATCTTCTGCTGGGAAGCAATGGAGAAAGACAGTCCGTTTAGCCTTTGTGTCCCCTTGGGCTTTGGGCTGGATGGTTGGTCTTGTCTCTATCAACAAGACACGACAGTGCTCAGTCATTAAGCTCGGTTCATTCAAAACACCAAGCAGAGGAGTCGTGCGGAGGAGTGGCCAGAAAGGTGTTTGCGATCCACTTGGTCCTGGTGTTTAACTTCATACATAGTGAGTCTTAACCACTTCTGAGTATTGCTAAAAGTTTTACATTTATATAAGAACTTTCATTTCTGGATTGCAAAAAAAGATTTTATTCCTATCTCAGATATTAACAAGGATTTAGACAATCAGAATTTGGATTTCAGGAACTAGAGCTATACAATGATAAAATATTACTTTAAAAACCAGTTTGTGATGTACTGTGCCTCTCTCTCTCCACTGGGAATTCCGTGCCCTGCCGCCCCCAGCCCCCACCAGGTGGCCATAGCATTTCAGAAGCAAATAAAGGTGCTGGAGAGCAATGACCTTGTTTTCCAGGAAAGGCATGCAAATGAGCCACAGCATAAAACATGGAACTGTGGAGAAAAAGATGTCACATGAAGTGAATTCTTCTTCTTTTTTAGTGTCCCTTTTCTTCACATCGCACTTATTATATTTTCTACTTGAAGCAGAAGAAATTTTACCATAATGGAAATGGAAATTGATTTTTGAAGACCTTTTAAAAATTATAGTGCTTCTTGCCTGTGATGGACAGACTGATTGACATGGTTTCCAGGAGTGAAAGAAGGAAGTTCCAGGAAGCGTCACCAGTTTTGAGCAGGAGGGTCAGCTTATACTTGTTGAAAAGAAAGGGGGCTTAGTGTCCATGAAAATGAGGAAGAAAGTAAATGCTTCTAATGGACAGCCTGGTTGGAAAACATCAAGAATAACTTTTCAGCCAGGCTAAATTTTATTCCTGTACTTTTTCAAAAACCCTGACACGTCATCATTTGTCCCCTTAAGTCTTGGGAGTTGGCAGAGACAGAGTTCATGGTTGTCCTTCATTTAGAGACGTTTCAGAACCTGAATGTCAGTGGCTGCCATGCAGTTGGCAGTTTCACCGATACAGAGATGTCACAAAGATTTGAAGGCAGCAGCCGGGTCCTTGGGAGAAAATGGAGCTCAGACAAAGGGATGCAGGACAAGCATTCTCAAGTCAAAAGTGTGACCATAGACTTCCAGTTATGTCAAGAAATGTTTTATAAGAGGCTTTTAGGTAGACAATTGTATGTGGGAAGTTTAACTTTAAAGAAAAGCGGACTTGGAGACCAGAAAATACAACTAATTATTACAGGTTTTGTCACCTAGTTTTTCTAAAAGTTAAATTTAATTCAAAAATGTCAGGCCGGATGTTTTGAAATGCTTTTGTCCCCAAAATCAATGATACTGATGAGCCAAGATGTGCAAAATCAATATTTTAGACTATTTCTCTTATATGTTTCTTTATACTGAGTTATCAATACATTTGACTTAACTCTCCACTCATAAGACCCATAAACACTTAGATGTTAGTAGGTATTAGATATTTCAACAAACATTTGACCTTATGTTAAAAAGGGGCATTTGTTTCCAGCTTTTTCACATAAAATTTCAGTAACGTGAAATTTGTTCTTATTTTAAAGCGGCATTAGTTCAAAGGGCTTTGAAAAATAAAAGCCTTCTTTGATGTGCTCTGAAAGATTTTGGAAAACATCTTTCATAAACAAATTTGTTTTTTGCAGACTGCTCTGCTCACTGACACCACTTCAAAAGTTAGGATAGGGCTGTGGACAGGCAGGAAGGGGCCTCTGCAGCGCCAGGGAGCTGCACTTTTGGGAGACTTAACAAAAGCGAAATCCCAGGACTCTCCCAGACGGGAGGTGCGCTGGCAGAGCGCACTGGGTTCTGTAACCAGAGCCTGCAGGTCCAACATCGCGCTACAGACGGACCTGTGAAAGGCTGAGCTGTGCAGCCAGCTGGGCTCCCAACACAGAACGGGAGTTTGGTAATGTCTTTGAACTTGGAGATTAGCAGTAGCTTTGCTCATCAGTGACAAAAAAACAACTATCTTTAGTCACATTACCTGTATTCCCACACTTTCCAAATAAACATACCTCTCTTAATAATCATTTAAAAAAATCCCATTTGATCCTGAGAAGCTCTCAGTGTATATTGATTGAGAAAGTATATAAAAGCCCAAACCATTAAGAGTGTATAATATCTTCAATAAATTTTAATTTTATTAATCATGAGAGGGCTTAGAGTCCTTTGAATTCAATGCACACATATTAAAATGATAGTTTATTGAAGCAGCGCGTGGAGCTTAGGGCCCTGAGGCTCATAACGTGGGAACTATCATATGACTTTTTGTTCCCTGGAAGTTTCTTTCTGGTTTTTTTACATTTAAGTTCAAGTCAGGATATGGTTCAATTTACAAGTTTCTGAAAAGTGGTTTTAAAAATTAAGTAAGTTATATGACTCAGTGCACTAGGGGAGTCTATTGCTAAGAACTTGTAAAATCTTTGGAAAATGAAGACTGGTTTTATAAAGTAAATAATGTATGTTCTCATCGCTTAGCATGTTGTGTACTGAGCAACAGACTACTTAAGAGTTCATCTAGATATGAAGATATTAAACACTTAGAATATGAAAAAATCTTCAAACAAGTAATCATTTACTGTCCGGTATGGGAATACACGTAATAGATGTGGCATAGAGTAATTAAAGATTAAATACCAATTTAAATATTTTTAGCACACCTATAATTATCACATTTGGAAAAAAACAACAACCTGGCATTTTGGATAAAAAGTATTGGGGATCAGAAGTAGAGACTGGATTGCAGAACTGGTTCGGTCAGAGGAGAGGACGTTATGAAATGCATTAACGACTACGCAGGAAAGGCCAGGCAAATGTTGCACGTGAGCCTCTAAGTCACATAAGGAAAGGCAGGCAGTGTTCAGTGTTAGCATTAGTCAGTGGGGAGAAGTATGTATCAGAACCAAGGAGATATTTACATTCAAATTTGTCATACTATGGAACACATGGATGAGAATGAGAAATCTTGAAATAAAAGTATGTCTGTTCTCCTAAAAAAACCCCAAAGCTACAAATTTATTGAGAACTCCTTTAATTAATGCATTGACATTGTATAACAATTTATGGCTTAAAAATTGAATGACATAAAGTGTAAAACTGTAACCATTCAAAATTAGAAAACAATAATTTGATGGTTTCATTAGCAGAAATACAAATAGCAATTAAAGGTAGCCATCAAAACTCAGCCACAAAAACTAAGAAGCAACAGATTATTGACTTTAACACTTAGGGAAAAAGAAATCAAGGAATACTGGATTTGATGTGCTATCAAAACAAATTCTTTGTTATATTTATACTCACAATATGAAGACTTTCTTTCTTGGCGTTAATTTTTAAAATGTTATTACAGTCCTTGGATGCTGAAGAGTTAAAATGGAAACATGTTTAAGCACCCTATCATTATTTGTTATCATAGCAAATTAAGTAAAGATACATTTTTAAATTAACTCTCTTCTCAATCTCCATCCATCCTTTGCTCAGGAACTCCAAAAACAAACATTTTTATTGTTTTGGTCACAGATAGTAATCAGTCCCACAGGGCCGTACTGCCTTTTAGTGGCCTGTGTTGGTGGGAGAGGCAGTGTCACTGGCAGAAGCCACCTTCAGTTTCCACTTACTGTGTTCCCCAAAATATATATCCCTGTGCTTTTTGAGAGAAGGACATCAGTATGTTATCGACATTAAATAAAGGGCATCCGTAGAATACAGCATGCTGTGCTTCTATGTCAGATTGCTTATTTGCATTTTTTTCTCCCACTGATACATATGCTGAGGTCCGGACAATCCCTGGTTTACTTTCATGGCCTTCATTTCATTGTGATCCAAAGGAGCACCAGGGGAGCAAGGCAAAGTGCTATGGAGTAGCAGTTAAGGAACCCATGAGGTATTAACCGGATGCCAGGTACGTATTTTTAAAAGGAAAAGTCAAAGGTTCGTTTTTTAAAATAAGGAGGTGTAGGTAAACAAAATTCGACCTTATTTTCATGTCAGATGTTGTGCGTTATTTGCTCCTGTCCATCCCGACGGAGAGCGGATGGATGGCTTTCTCCACTGTGGAGGCTGGCGCTCACCAGCTCCCGCGCCCTGGAGGCTGATTGATTGGTCTTTCCACATCCATCACTAACAATGGCTATCAGAAAGAGGCCCTCTTTGTGACTCTGAGAAAGGATTTTTGTTTATTTTGGTTACTAAAGAGAGGGGAAAAAAAGCAAGCACGTATATAAACAGCAAATGCTCAAGTTGAACTTGAGATCTTAGGTGAAATTTACACTAAGCATCACAATAAAGAGGCAAGTAGGGGAAAAATGTGAGGAAAAAGCAGGGAACTTTTGTATTGCTGCAAATATACGTAGAGTTTTCTATGAGAAGATTTGGCTTATAGGAAAAAGTCTGGGTAAAATTTCAGGATTTAAGAGAATACCAATAAAGTGCAGATTGACATTAACCAGACCAGGCTATAAATACCACACAAAGAGACCAAACCAGCCCCCTTGACAGGTCTGGCCACCTCTCCCCTTCAGAACAAACCCAGAATGAACAACCCTGCAACAAAACCTGTTGTTCTTTCCGATCAGCCAAACAATATGTTAGAGCGCTTTTGTTTTTGGGTGAGTTCACACGGGTGCATTTTCCCAACCACTGCGTTAAGTCCATGTTAAATCGGCAGCAGGATGGGGCAGTCAGGTCTTGACAAGTGCCATCATTTAATCGTCTCTATCACTGTTTTGTCCTATCACTCAGACCAATGTGACTTCTCTTTGCTCAACAACATTTTCACATGGAGGAAGAAACCACTTTCATGTTGAAGAAAAACCTCTAATTACCCGCACCCAGAAAAAGGAGAATATTAACATGGAAGCAAACCTGCCCCTCTCTCTGCCTCACAGCTTGTTTCATGTTAGTAGCTCTGGCTTATCTGTTTTTATTTCCTTTTTAATCATTTACAATATGCATTGTGACTACTATATTCTTAGAGGAACATCATACCCTGCAGTTAGTTATCTGTTACAAATCTTGGCTACTTTTCTTGTTATATGAGATCTCTCCAGAAAGTACCCAGGCATGTTTCATGTCTCTTTGAAAAACAGAGACATTTATTGAAGAAGATACAAGAGACAAGAAACATTGTACCTAGGAAAATGACGCCCCAGTCCCCTTCAAAGTAGGCACCTTGGGACCTCACATGGTTCTCCCAGTCACCATCAGCTGCCTCATCACATTTTCCTGAATCCCATCGGTGGTCTGATAGCTCTTCCCTTTCAAAGGTGGTTTTAGTTTTGGGAAAAAGCAGAAGTCTGCGGGGTGCCAAATCTTGGCTGTAGAGGGGCTGGGTCACCTGGGTGATTTGATGTTTTGCCAAAAAGCTGCGGAGGACATGATGCATGAGCAGGTGCACTGTTGTGATGAAGCTGCCAATCACCAGTTGCCCATAGCTGCAGCCTGCTGAATCATCTTAATAGTTTCTGCAGAGGATGTTCAAGCTTAATGCAAAATCTGATGCAGATTCATTGCTCGACTCACTCAGTCATTTTGAATGTGCTGGCCACACAATACAATTGCTTACTTATCAATGTCGACCGCCCTCACTGACTAGTACAGTGAAGTCATCATTGTTCATGCATGTGCATTCATTCCAGTCCATGCTCCTTGGCTGCCAGGTTACACTGATGTCACACAAACCATTCTTATTATATTAACAATGGCTGGACTTTTTCAGGACAGATTTCGTATATTAATGAATAATAAATGTGTTTTATTACTTACTGTTCAATATTCTAACAATGATTGTAAGTGTGCAATTTCTGATAGAATTCTTTTTTTATCCTCACCTGAGGACATTTTCCCACTGCTTTTTAGAGAAAGAGAGAGAGATGTGGGAGAAACATTGATTGGTTGCCTGCTGAATGTGCCCAGATCGAGGATTGAACCACATCTAGAATTCCTGATAAAATATATCTTTCAGGAGTTTATCTATAAATGATCACTATATATGAGCGATATATAAAGATATTGATAATCTATTTCAATATCATCTGACATTAACACTTAATTATTATCTAGTGTATATGTTGGTTAACAGCTCTAATTTCATTTTAAATTATTAGTTGATTAAGAAATATTCAGAAATTATAATTGAAGAACTGCGATGTAAGAGCAACGTGCTGGTGACTGAACTTACCCTGTGGTCAGAAAACAAAAGTGATGTTGTTATATGTAACTTTCCAATAAAGTACATATTCCACGACATGAATATTGGGAAGTAATATGTTAACTGAACATGTCAGTTTGACTAGTGGTTCAAACTGCAAATGTTGTTTTGCAAAGGCAAAGCACCCCATGATAGATAATGAAGTAACACAATGAAAGTTATAATGTATGAGGAATGCCTGATGGACTCGTTTCTGAGATACATGAGAGAGCCCGGGTCGAGTGTAGGTAAGATGATATACCCACAGCAGGGCTTTTCGAATTGTGTTCCAGCACTTCCCAGAGGGTTTTCGAATATCATTCCAGAGGGGACATCGATTACAGGACCTCATTTTCCTATCGCCATTGCCAGTTTTCTTTGGAGAAATAGCTGTGCTTCACAAGAAAGATCTAGAAATCCCCGCTCAATCATCTGTGGAGGTAGTTCAGAAGAGACACACATGCTTGATTTCAATGAAAATCATCACAGCGAGAGCCCAGACTGTTCTCTGCTGCTCCTGGTCTGTCTCCAGAATGATGCACAGCCCTGGCATAGCACGGAGGCTCAATAAGTGGTCATTGTCGTCAGTGATGACAATGACAAATTGGCCAATATCCTGTCTATAATCCATGAGCACACATCCAAGATATTCTTCAAGTCCCTTATCACATAAAATCTTAACAATGTAACTAGGCAAGAGGAAGGGTTTGCAGATTTTCCCTTAATTATTGTATAATTCACCACACAGGCCAATATGAAGTAAAATACCGAGACTGTTTTACTTGTAAAACATTAGAGAAAGGCATAATATGAAAAGCACCTAAAGTTTTTGTCACATTATTAAATAAGTTGTCCTGTAGAGATGGTTATAATGACTAAGAACCATGAAAAAGAATGTAGGAGTAGTGTTTTGTTTTCTTTTTTTAATCAAATGTATTGGCGTGACACTGATTAATAAGATTGTATAGGTTTCAAGGGTGCAGCTCTGTGATGCATCATCTGTGTATGATATCATGTGCCCAGCCCCAAAAGTCCTATCATCTCCATCACCATATATTTGGCCCCCTTTACGCTTTCCCCCCACCCCTTTCCCTCTGGTCACCACCACACTGTGGTCTGTGTCTGTGAGTTTCGGTTTTGTATCCCACATAATGAGTGAAATCATGTTAAAACACTAAAAAAAAGAACAAATGCAGCCCAAAGTCAGCAGAAGCAAGGAAACAATAACAATGAGGGCAGAGTTAAATGACATAGAGAACAAAAAGACTACACAAAAAGTTAATGCAACAAAGAGCTGGTTCTTTGAAAAGATAAACAAAATTGACACACCTCTGCTAAGAAGAGTGGTTTTGAAAAAGCTGTTGCAGAAAAATATATTCAGGTTTTATAATTGTTCTTAAGATACATCACCTTTCATAACAGTGATACATGTACCACGAAACTCTATATTTTATTAAGGTTTGATCTTTCAACTGCATATACTTTTAGAGCTACTTATAGCAATAGAGCAATGAGTTTTAAAACTTCCACTTTTTTAAGAAAGGGAATTTATAGACTGTCCTATGGCAAAAGGTCAGTACAAAGATTTGAAAAGAGACAAGAAACACTTCTGTTTCCTAATAAGATGTCATTAGCCAGAATCAGCTCAGACACAGCATGGCCTCCCCACCATGTGAAGCTCACTAGTATTTGGAGTACAGCAAAAAGCTCCATTCATCAGGACCTCGGTGTCATTGGGCACCTGGATAACCGAGGACCAAGGATCAGCGATGGAAACAGAGCTTCAGCGTTTTGATTGGCAATGGGAACAAAACATATTCACTGATTTCAAACTTCGGTGGAGATAGAGTAATTGGGCTGGTTTTACAAACTGGCACCGTTGAACACAGGATGCTAAAAGATGCACTTGAAAATTACTTTCCAAAGAACGATAATTTTAAAGTGGAGGACAAACGGTCCGTCAACCAATTCCAGCTGGAAAATTAAATAATTAAGGATTGGGAGCAAGCGCTGGGTAACCTTAGTGACTCGACCTTGAGACAGTTTTCTGCTACTCCCGCGGCCCTGCAGATGAGTTAAATCGAAGAGTGTCACAAAGTTGCAGGATGAGCTGCTCAAAAACTGTTATTATTTGCAAGGGTTCTGAGCAATGCAAAATTGCTTTTACATCATGCAACCCAAAATAAAATACAGAAAAGATTTGGATGTTCAAGCCGACAGACTATGTTCGCTCTTATTTACAATCACTAGTTAACCAATTTTTTGTGTGTGTTGAAAATAACCTTTGTGTTCTTGCTGGCTGCCTTTAGCATAGATACTGTATATTAAAACTTAAAACATTGCATACAAGCACATTACCATTTCATGTAGTGACTGCGTGTGATTCTATGTTAATTTTCACCTGGAGAAAAAGGTTTCTTCTCTCTGAGTGTTTAAAAAGCCAGTTCTAGGGGTTCTATTCAAGTGTTAATGTAAAGGCCAAACCTCTCATTTCCTTATTTGCGATATGGCATCACAATACTCAACTGTTTGGGTTCTTGTAAGAATAACGGTAGTATGTGAAATGTTCAGAGGTAACTTATGAGGTGACATCTGAGCACTTAGCACAGCGTCCGTCCTGAAAAAGTCATGCTATAAATTCTGTTGTTATTGGGGCTCAAGGAGGTGCCCACCTCGTTGTGACTGAATGAGGGGGGTCCCCTCGTTCGCTCACTGGACTATTTGGGAGCTTCTGGCCATCCCCTGTACCAGCTCAGCGGCTAATATTTCTTAACGTGGATGTTGTCACAGTTCCTCCTTAAATCTGACATGCGGACTTGCTCCCACTGACGTGAACTTGCTTTGTCCCCTTCTCCCCAGGCTTCCCACAGGATCTAATCTCTCACAGGCTCCCAGCTACGACCCCTACCTACATTTTTGGTCTGTAGCAATACAACTCGTTCTTCAGTAAAGTAAACCCGGAATCTTTTTCTCAAAAATACGTTAAACAATCAGACCAATGATAGGATTTCAAAACTCACCTCGTTGATTTATTGCTTTGTTGTTTGTAAAGAGCATTCCTATGGCTGCCAAGTCAGTTCCTCACAGATCTAAGTTCAAATTTCCTAAAATTGACTTAAAACGGTGACGATAGCTGTGAAGGAGGAACACGGGGACCGGCTTTCCTTTCTTTTAGCAACAAACCTATACTTTTCAAAAACTCTTTCCTCAAGCTATCAATGGACACTCATAAAAGCAGAAACAAGAGTACCGCGGGGAAGCAAAGACTGAAGGAAGATGGCCCACGGAGGCCGAAACTTCCATGGCTGCTTCACATGCACCAAAATTACAAACTCTGGGAGCTGGACCACAGGGAATAGGACTCATTCCTTTTATATTCTGAAGGTTTTAAAAAGTATTTCAAGATAGAAACAAAAGTATTTTCCTCTTCTTTCTTTTAAAGACATAAGAGACATGGATGCTTAGTATTACAGTCCATCAGTTAGTGTCTCTGTTCTCTTCACAATATATCATATGTCACAACTTCTCTCTTTAGAGTAACAAAAATGACCTTTTGGTGCCATAAGCTCTGGCTGACCTTTCAGTAGCCATAACAGTGGCAGAGAAACAATAAAGATACATCAAGCAGGAGTTACTTCTTGCCAAGGGGATATTCAGGGCATGAACCAGAGCACTGTATGGGATTTGTGCTCCTAAATTTGTAAGGAAAAATTAACAAAAGGACTTTCTATCATGAGAATCCACGTCATGACCCTGAAGTGGCATTTAAGTATTTCAGTTAACATAAAGCTTACAGCAATCTGCACTTTAGAGAAAGTGCCATTTTCAGAATGTACTTTTGTGAGTGATATAAATATCAACATTTTGAAAGCTACAGATATAGCTTAAAGTAAATTTATTAATGGAAAATATAGTTTAAACACAAGGCTAGTGTGGCTTCATTTAGAAAAATTTAATAGAGAATAATAGTTTTTTTATTTGACTTCTTCCCATTAATTAAAATGTTAACATCAGCTTGTCACAGAGAAACAATTTCTTTTCAAAAGACTTGGAACCACACGCCGGCTGATGTTTGAAATCCTGTATCTATATGATTTATCTGTAGGGCACCATTTGAACATTTATTATCTTTGCTGTCCAGAGTTTCTAATTTTGTTTATGTTTTTCATGAAGTGTGGAATCACAATTATGAATTTATATAAACCCAAGCTCACTAGTTAAATAAGATGAAAGACTTGAATTGCCCCGGTACATTCCAGTGTGTGCAAATTGGGACTCTGGTTACAGTGACGCTCCTGCTTCAGTGAGGCTCTTTTCTGGGGGGAGGGGAGGATGATTTCATCAAAGAGGACTGGGTCTGTTTAAGGGAACTGTGCATGCGAAGAACAATGAGTCCAGACCTTCAAATAAGGCTTCAGTAGTAACTTGTGTGTGATGTGTTTGTTTATCCACAAACACCTGTGATAATTTTTCTCTTGGTTAGTTTTTGCTGTGAACTTTTAATGTTTTTCTTAATGATCAGTTTTTTAAAAAACACATAATCTTAAAGTCTATAGCGAAGTCATTTGGAGTCTGTCTTAAGATAGTGGAATAACTTCAGTTCTCTCTTAGGTATTTGCATTGGAAGTGGCTTTCAAAGCAATGTATTCTTATTCACAAGTATTTTCTCCATAGAGTTAAAATTTGGATTTAAGTTTTAGAGTAACTTTCATTGTATCTTGTAAATAACTCCTGGCCTCATGCACTGATTCAGCAGGCGTTCCGTTAAATATCCATTGTGTGCTGGGCTGTCTTCCGAGCTTCTGGAAACAAAAAGTAAAACGAAGACAACACTCAGGAAGAGCATACGTATCGAACGGCATCTGTTTTCACTCCAGTTCAGGCACATCACGCTAAAACGACTGGTGGATTTCACAAAAACTACTCTCTAAAGGACGTCATTTGCGGGAGGGCATGAGAGGGGGGTGGGAAAGAAAGCAGCTCAAGCCATATATTCAGTGGCTTTGAACAGGAGCTGTGTTAAAGGTGTCCCTAGTCTTCCCTTTCCGGCTGCCTCCCCTTGCTGTCACTGCAGGTAGAAACCCCTTCTTCTCTGCATGTGTCTTCCTTGCCAGGCTTGGCTGCAGACTGAACCCCTTCCAAGCAGCTGCCCTTTTCTCTACCCTTAGTCAGCGTGTGGAACAGGCCCGGGTCCTTACTGCTGGACCACTCCCTTGATATTGGAATAAATTACTATGAAACATTACCTCAATTTGCAACCAGTATTTAAAGACAGAAAAGAAGGATCCACAGCTTCTGGGGTTTTGTTTCCCCCATGAGGTGCCCTAATTATATGGGAGACTGGGGAAGTAGTGCCTCATGTATTGCTGGCTAATAACAACTATTATTTTATCCTAATAAGTGAGATGAGGAAATATCAAAATGTTAGTGGGGTTTAAGTGACAAATAGAATGATAGATTTTATCTCTCAAGAATCATTTAAAGCATTATACAGAGAGTCAAGTAATGCATTTCTGGGGAGAAAGAAAAAAAATTAGCAGTTATTTGATAGTTTATTATATTTTTTCCATGACCACTTATCCCCCTTACACCCTCTCCTACCCCCGGCCCCTCACAATCACCACACTGTCGTCCATGTCCATGAGCCCCTTTTCTTTTTTGCTACATTGCACCGCCTCTGCCACCCCCCCACCCCCAGGACCTGTCAGCCTGTTCTCTGTCTGAGTCTGTCTCTATTTTGCTTGTTAGTTCAGTTTGTTCATTAGATTCCACATACTGGTAAAATCATATTTTAAGTGGCATCCCCATTAGAAAGTGTTTCCTTCCCACACAATCTAGGAAGGCTTAAGAAGTTTATTGTGCTGCAGCTGCCAAAGACTTCCAATCTGTTTTCCAAGGGGCAATTCTTTTAAAGCAGAAATCTGAGACTCCCATCCTTCTGCTTAAACAGCCCTTGGTGACTGACCGCCTCTGCTCTCACGCGGAAGCTCATACTCCTTCACAATAGCAATGCAAGAGGCTTCTCACGATGGTCTCTTCAGCAGCTCTAGGCTTTTAAAAAATCAGAGGCATTGGGATAACGTAGGGTAATGCCACTGTATACATGTCAGGTGTACAGCTGTATAACACGACACCTGTATTCTCTTGTGTGCTCACCACCCCAAGCCTTGGTTTTCATATTAGTGCCTCCCCCCTTCTCTTGCTTCAGGTAAATCATTCCTTAGGACTCCTCTCTGATTGCCTCTCTTCCCTGCTCTTAGCGCCCCCAGTGCCCCTGACAAAGACTGCCCGGTACCCCAGCGACTCAGCTCCAGGGCCTCGGTTCATGTTTCAGTCTGTTCCGACTGTGTTGTGGGAAGCCGCTCACCTAGAATGCAGTGTGAGTGTTCCAAAACTCTAAGGCCCTGACTGTGTCGTAGTTTTAACCCAACACGTACTTTCTATCTTTTTCACTGGTTTTCGCCCTCCCTTTCCTGAGACCCGTGGTCCTCCTACAAGTGTGGCTGTCGGATGCCAGGTTGGTGCTGCATCACAGCCCACAGGTGCACTTAGGAGAACCGGAGGCTGCCTCGCTGGCTCTCAGTAGTCAGAGTTGCCGTCACGGGGTCTGGCATTTGTTTTTTTCAACAGAGTAAGAGATTTGGTTGCCAACTATATATATAGTTTAATAACTATTACAGCTGACTCGAAACAGCCCGAGGGCCCCAGGTCGCCCCTGTATCTCCAGTGCATATTTCAGAATGCAGCGGCATTTAATAATATTTCTAGGGACTATATATTCCTAAATATGAAAGTGACCTTGTATCCTACAGCCTTGCTGTATCCACTTATTAGTTACAGGAGGCTTTTTGTTAAGTCTCTGGGATTTTTTAAACATGATCACAATGTCTGGAAACAAAGTTTTGTTTCTTTTTTTCCACCAGCTGTGTGATTTTCTTTTCCTTTCTTATCATGCTGCATCAGCTGGGGCTTCCAGGGGGATGTTGAACAGGGGTAGTGAGAGGGGATGTTTTTGCTGGATTCTCAGTCTTAGGGGAAATCATCTAGTTCCTCACCGTTAAGTGCGATGTTGACCGTAGGTTTTCTGTGGACGTTTCTTACCAGGTGCAAGAAGTTCCCAGCTATCTCCGGTTGGCTGAGTGTGCTTTAACTGGGCATGGGCGACGAGTTACACCAAGTGCTTTTTGTGCATGTATCAATATCAATATATGATTTTTCTCCTTTAGAATTGTGATGGGGAAGATATCATCCATTTATTTCAAATGTATCAATCTTGCATATCTGGAATATATCCTGTTTGGTCACGGTTTATAATTATTCTTACACATTTTTGGGTTCAATTTGCTGATGTTTTGTTGAGGATTTCTGCCTTCATATTCATAAGACACAGTGACCTGTGGTTTTCCTTTCTCTAATATCTTCATTTGGTTTTATTACTAAGGTCATGTTGGTCTCACAGAGTGAGTTAGAAAGTTATTTTCTTGAACAGATTGTAGAGAACTGGTATTATTCACAATATCTATAACGTTGCTTGCGACAATTAGAATAGTTGGGGAAAATTAGAATATCCTAAATTATGCTTTATTCACACTATGAAGTCTTATGCAGTTATTAACAATTATGTTATCAAAGATGTGTGTCAAAAGTTAAGTGAAAACTCAAGATAAAATTAGATGTACAGTACAATTCAAGTTTTCTAAAATAAAATATATTTATGTCCCTGAATATGTTCCTCAATATAATCTAAATGTGGATTAAAAAATACACCATTGTTTTACATTTGATTCTGAAATCCATGTTGTCTAGTGTGAGGTGAAGCAAATAAATAAAACATTTATTTGGATAATAATAATCATTACTGTTGAATCAATACCAATCATTGAATTCTTGCTTCACTTATCATCACATTCAGGGGTTTTGCCAATGCTGGTGTAATATTGAAGCAGCTGAACAAAGTGAAATAAGTAAGTTTTCAGTCTGCCTCATGCAAAGCCACTCTAAGATGAAGATTTCGGCATTGTACTACAGGGTAAAAAGCAGGGCAGTTTGTAGCACACCCTTGGAGTGAAACACAATGATATAATGAGGCCATTTTTTATAGAGTTCTGTGAATTCCATTTATAATTAAAAATGCATCTGTAAACATCCCTTCAGTGACCAACTATAAGATAAAGGAAGTAAGGCAACATTATTTTAGAAAAATAGACTTGAAATTTTATGGGAGATTCTGAATGAAGTTCATAATTTTACCCGTTACTCATAATGATTACACAAAAACCAGGACAAGAAGAAACTGGACTTACTCAAAGAAGCATTAAACGAAGCACTAAACAATCTGGGCTTGCAAACCGCTGTATCTAGAAGCTATGTTCCCCTGTGGACCTGCCAGAAAAACATAGAAGACTAAGAATTGTTGATGATATGAACTTAACAAAACATCCCATCTGGAGCAGTTTTCTCAAGTTATTCAGATTTTGTTACTTTCCTTGAAAGCAATTCACAATATGCTTATAGGTCCAAGGAGCAGATGCTGAAATATTTTCAAGTAATTAATTTTCCCAACTTCCTATTTTTGTTTTCTATTGATGGCCAAAGTCCTAATTGCATACTTTTCCAGAAGTTCAATAGCATTGTGGGTCTGTACCAAATATTTAGAACTTCATTATTTTTTGTTACATACTGTTCTCTTTAATGAGAGCAAGATGTGTTTCTTACTTGAAATGAACTTACTCCAAGGAAGGAACTGTGTGTTCCATTTATTATATATATTTTCACCAGGACCCAGGACTGTGCTGAGCAATGCTTAATAAATATACCATCTGATTTTGCTGGTGTTAGTTTTTTTTTAATCTAAAATCCTTTGTTAACTTGGACCCAGATTCGGAATTTCCCTCAGTCACTGCATTTGCACTGTCATGCCATGCCACCAAGTCACATGTTTTGTATGCTCATTCATGTACCCTCCCATCGACAACCAATACGCAACCTGGCTTTCTTGTCTATAGTCAAGAGCTTGGAAAACTTCTGAGGCACAGAAAGTAAATATTTCGGGCTTTGTGGGCCATACTGTTCCTGTCGCAATTACTCAACTCTGCCGTAGGAACGAAAAGCAGCCAAGACAACGCATAAACGAACGAGTGTGGCGGGGTTCCAATATCATTTTATTTATGAAAACCAGCCAACGGCCAAGTTGGCCATTGGCCATCGGCTGCAGATTCGTGCTCTGGTCCATCTTTTCCTGGCTTACACCTTCTCCATGCATGTATCCCAGTAACCACAAGACAGGATCTTCTAGAGATCATATCACTGCATTGAGGATAAATCTTCAGTAATATTAATAACATTCTCAGCCTAGGTTTTTAAAAACTCATGTCCACTTTCTAACACCCCTAAACAAACATCTGCCACTGCAGCTGAACTTGCTGGTTCCCCAGAGTCCAGAAGACACCTTGAACACCCCATTCTATTGTCAGCAAATTGCCCTTGACTTATTTTCTCAAGACCCTCTTTCCCCATCAAACTGGCACAAATGGCTCTTTATCTGCTGCCCTGGCAGGCAGCTGCTGCCCTCTGATAGTTACTTGTGTACTTCATTTCAGCCTCTCTTATTTCCTCTGTGTTTACATCCCGTGGTTTGTGAAGCGTAATTGTCACTTAAAGGCTCTTACATTTTGTTTAAAGTTTATCATCTTTATATTCTTAATTTGAATATGATTTATTAAAGAAAACTGTTTCATACTTATGGATTTTCTCCACTGTATTTTCACAGTGATCAACAAAGAGTATACGGCAGCTTCCTCATCTCATACACAGAGGTGGTCCTGAATTCCAGACAGGACATGATGTGGAAAACCTGCTTTTTTTATGTGGAGGAGTGGCTAGGGGTGGTCCCTTCACTGGAGAGATACTGTCTTCGATAATGAGAGCAGGGATGCCCTTCCCCCCGGTGGAGGACTCGCTGCCTCTCACAGGCCCATACAATAGAGGGACCTGAGGTCCAGGAAGGTAAATTCAATGGGAATGGTTGCGCTGAATGTGAAGGGAGAACCTGAGGAGAGAAGAGAGTGCCACTCAAAGTCTAAATATCACTGGAGAGTCTCCAACAGATGAAAAAATAGGGACCTTGAAAAAACATGCAGGAGGGAGGGAAGAGACCACCTAGGAGAGGCTGAGGGGTGGGCTTCATCGAAGACCAGATCACAGGGGCAGACCCTGGCCATCTCTTCGTTCCTGGGGATCATGTGCTTTGTGGTGTGATGATTACAGTTAGTGCCTTCAAGGAAAATCTGACACTCTCTTCTCTTGGATGTCACCAGGCAAATGCATAATTTTCAGATGTGTTTTTGTCAGCTGTGATATATTGGTAAGAAACACTGTAAGCACTTAACTGACAAATAAGTGTGCACAACGCATACATTTACCATTTGGACATTCCCAGCAAGTGCACAGAAACTTGTCTTTTAATGTGGCAGGTAATTTGTGACAGGGGTTAATTACTTAATATACTCTGAGCCACTGCTTGCTACACAGTCATATATTTCCTTAGATTTTTACTTATGAACGACTGTTGCTTTTATTATTAAAAAACAGAACAAAACAATGCATGCATGGCCACGTTGCCTGAGGAAAGCTCCCAGACTGGGAGAGGAACTTTTCCTGGACCCTGCAAATGGTGAAGTTAACACTTGCCTAGCAAAGCTCTCCTCTTTATAACATGAGGGCTCCATATCATAGAGAGTTTATTTTCCAGTGAATGTTATAATTTCAAAATAAAAACATTAAAAATAATAGAATTTAATATGCACTCTCATTTAAAGTTTGGTGCATTGAACTATGGTTGGGAAACTGGAACTTCCCAGCAGTGCCTACGTTTGGGTGCCGTGAAATATAAGGGCCACTCCAGGAAGCAGCATCAAAGTAGTTCATGCAAAATCAGCTAACACCATGTCTGATCTATGGTAAGAGAATACTGAGATGACAAGGGTTTTTGTTTATTTTTAACAGTTTAGAACACAGAAGAAATAAGAAAGTACAGTGGGATTTGTAAAATGGAAATTAATGGGTAAGTTTTTTCTGGAGAATATGGGATGGCCTTTGTTTTCCTTGTTAAACTTTGAGATGATATATTCTCATCAGAGTATTAGCCAATTGAATTGTTACTTTCCTTTGACCACTGGATGTTCCTCAAACTAATCTTCCTCATTTCCCTAGACCTTCTTAAATGACAGACATAAAAAATGCTACCATTTTACTTCCAGTCAAGATGGAGATGTAGGTAGACACACTGTGCCTCCTCTCACAACCAAAAGGACAACAACCAATTTAAAAACAAAAACAACCAGAACTGCCAGAAAATTAAACTGTATGGAAGTCCAACAATCAAGAAATTAAAGAAGAAAAACTCATCCAGACTGATAGGAGGGGCAGAGACGGGCAGCCGGGCAGAGAAGACTTGTGGCAAGGCAGAGGCTGGTGGACCCGGGGAGGCGGCAGCTGGCGGAGTGGGCAGTCCTACATTCACTTGCAGATAAACCAGGAGGAACAACTGGGAGTGAGACAGACCACACAGCCCAGAGTCCAAGTGCGGGGAAATAAAGCCTCAAACCTCTGACTGAAAACACCTGTGGGTGTTGTGGCAATGGGACAAACTCCCAGCCTCACAGGAGAGTTAATTGGAGAGATCCACAGGGTCCTAGAACATACACAAACCCACCCACCCAAGAATCGGCACCAGAAGGGCCCAATTTGCTTGTGGGTAGTGGAGGAGGTGACTGAGAGCTGGCCGAGAGCCCAGCAAGTGGCACTGTTCCCTCTTGGACCCCTCCCCCCAACAGCACCATAACGCAGCCATGAGTGTTGCCCCACCCTGGTGAGCACCTAAGGCTCCGCCCATTACTATGTAACAGTCACACTGAAAAAAAATATGGCTCAATGAAAGAACAGATCAAAGCTCCAGAAAAAATACAACTAAGGGATGAAGAGATAGTCAACATATCAGATGCACAGTTCAAAACATTGGTAATCAGGATGCTCACAGAATTGGTTGAGTATGGTCACATAATAGAGGAAAAAGTGATGGCTATGAACAGTGAATTAAAAGAAAATGTACAGGGAACCAACAGTGATGGGAAGGAAACTGGGACTCAAATCAATTTGGAGCAGAAGGAATAAATAAACATTCAACCAGAACAGAATGAAGAAATAAGAATTAAAAAAAATGGCCCTGGTTGGTATGGCTCAGTGGACTGAGTGTGGGCCTGCGAACCAAAGGGTTGCCAGTTCAATTCCCAGTCAGGGCACATGCCTGGGTTGCAGGCCAGGTCCCCAGCAGGGGGATGCCTGAGAAGCAACCACACATTGACATTTCTCTCCCTCTCTTTCTTTTTCCCTTCCCTTCTCTCTAAATAAATAAATAAAAACTTAAAAAAAAAAGAATTCAAAAAAATGAGGAGAGGCTTAGGAAGCTCCAGGAAAACTTTAAACATTCCAACATCTGAATCATAGGGGTGCCAGAAGGAAAAGAAGAAGAGCAAGAAATTGAAAGTTTATTTGAAAAAATAATGAAGGAGAACTTCCCCAATCTGGCAAAGGAAATAGACTTTCAGGAAGTCCAGGAAACTTAGAGAGTCCCAAAGAAGTTGGACCCAAGGAAGCACACACCAAGGCACATCATAATTACAGTAGCCAAGATTAAAGATAAGGAGAGAATCTTAAAAGCACCAAGAGAAAAGGAGATAGTAAACTACAAAGAAGTTCCCATAAGACTGTCAGCTGATTTCTCAAAAGAAACCTTGCAGGCAAGAAGGGGCTGGAAAGAAGTATTCAAAGTCACGAAAGGCAAGGACCTACATCCAAGATGACTCTATCCAGCAAAGCTATCATTTAGAATG
>VMDR010014602.1:0-23314 GCA_007922815.1 Macrotus californicus | reverse complement strand
CCAAGGGCAATATTACTCATCAATGTTAAATAAGCTATTTATAGGCTACATTTTACAACATTTGGTTTTAAATGCATCTGGAAAGATTAGGTATTTCACTTAAGAACTTGTCCACTCTCCATTCTGTAAACACTACTGTTAAATAAAAGTGCATAACTATGGTTTTAACTACTTTCAGCATTCCCTCACTTCCTGTTCTCTACTGCCAGCACAGTGGACAAGTGGAGACATTTGTAAAGCTTGGACGTAATCGAAAAAGCCGATTTTCTAAAATCCTTTATAGGACACAAGCTTGCCTATAAATTTTAAAACATGGCCAGAGGGGAAGGGGAGGGAACAGCGGGGTGGGGAGGGTTTCCAGGAAACACTATAAAGGACACATGGACATAACCAAGGGGGAGGGTGGGAGCAGGGGAGGGGGGTGGGATTGGCTGGGGTGGGGGGAGAGTGGTGGGGCGAAAATGCAGACTGTAATTGAACAACAATAAAGTAATTTTAAAAAATAAAGTTTTATTAGAACACACACACACAAAAAAAAACCAAAGTGTACAAAATGTGTTAATTTTATTTTTATGAAATCTACTTTGTCATACACTGGCAAATTTTAAAACATCTAGTGACTAGATGTTGCAAAATTATGATTCATTTGTATATATATACTACATACACATCCAAACAAAATTCACACACCATGCAAAAAATGGTTTACTAAAACTGTCCACCTATAAATACACTACCACATTTTTGTAATTTGTTCCTTCCCACTTCCTCTGAACCACTGAACAATATCAGTAGTAATATTTCCTCATATAAGTGTTTTTGGAATTTTATTTCTGAAAGACAGTATTTCCCACAATTTTTGGCTGTATATTTGCAGTGATGTTTTACTACATCTTTTAGTATAGACCAGGAATTCCTATTCCTGTCTGAAATAGGAACTTAGTTTGCTCACTATGTATGTATACAATAGGCTTAGTAAACTGCACACATCTAACCATGGTTATACTATGGAAGTGTCTTTTAAATGTGATTTCTGGCTCAAAACATTCCCCTTCTCTCACCCCTCTATCAATCCGATAGACTGACTGTAAGGTTCAAAGTTTCAGAAGTCAGCCTTTCCCATCAATTTTACCATAAAATGTGCTAGTCTTCCAATTTTTCTTTTGTCATAATATGGCAAGCTCTTTATCACCTAGAGAGACCAGATGTTGTAAAATTAAGACTCATCTGTCCATTACATGCATTATCTGCACAGCAAAGTGGAACAAGATGCACAGACATATGGGACCCCAATCTTCTTTCACTCTGAACACACTGGTCTAGCGCCCTTTGCATGTCATTCCCTGCCCCCCCCCAATACCTGGGCACAATCAGCAGTAGTAATCACTATTAAGAAAGTGGTTTGGCCATTTGTCTTAATAGTATTTCAAAGAAATTTAATACAAATATTTACAAACTGATATTTTACTATATACGTTTAGTATAAAGCACTTCAGAACATCCAGAAAAAATAGTTACTACAAAAAAGGGCTCGGCACTGTAAACTGCATATACGGCAGGAGGAATTAGACATGCGACAGAAGGGTGGTTATAACAAATGTGACTTCTGCATATGTGCAGTCTGGCATTGGACCACTTTCCTCTTCACTGCAGAGTTGTCTCTGCAGATTCTCTTTTTCTTTTTGTATGCTTCTGTGTGATACTGGTATATCTATGTATTTTCTGTGATGTTTATAATTATGTACATTTTTGTAACCCATGTATTACACTAGCTTTTAATGCCCTCATATGAATTGAATATATTAGCCATTTTTCCTCCTCAGTCCTCACATACCAATTACAGATGGAAAAATTCCTTCAGTTTTTTAATCAGCCTCTTCACAGCCTTCCGTTCCATCTCTTCTCAGCTAACCCATTGATCAAATGTGGAAGTGGCAGTTCCTGAGAGGGTCTAACAATTCCGTTCCCAGAAGTCATTCCCAGAGGGAACTTATTTTCTATGGTTAAATTTCGGTCTTGTTTTTTACTAAAAGGTATTTACAAGCCAGATGTTTCTTTAAAACTCTGTTTTATTATACATAGGTAATGAATAAATGTAGAGAAATAGGTAGGAATTTAAAAGATTGGTGGGTGGAGAGAAGGCTTTTTCATATCATATACACTGGCTTTCCACAAAGAACAGTGACTTTCCACGTGGTGGAGCGTACTTCCTGTTGACCAAACACGGCACATTATTCTTCCCTCTCTCTCAACACCGCAGTTTAGCTGCCCAATCTCTCACTTCCCCACTTCCCCATTGTCTTCCAGGGCTCTGCACATCTGCTGGGCTGAAAGGCCTTTGCCTATTATTGTCTGGATGGGGTGGGATCTCATCCACGTAAGTCACAGTGTCATCCACATGCCCAGATCTGTGCAGCTCTTGCCCTGAGGTAGCCAAGCTCTCTTTCACACCAACCTGCCTTCTCAGCCTGAGACCACTCCTGGCTTTCAGGGGCTGCCATTCTTCTTCACCTGCCACCTGCCACCATCCAGTCCCAGAAAGAGTTGCCAAGGCCCCCTGGGTGGGGCTGGTGATGGCTGTGGAGGGCTTGGTCCCACCCCAGTTCAACTACTGTTTTGCTGGAGGCTGGGGTTTTGGTTGCTTCTCATCCTCCTCTCTTACTGAACTTGTCTCCTTTTTTTTATTGTGGGGTCCCCCCATCTTTATTGAGGTATCACTAACACAATAATTGTAATGTGTATAATATGTACAATATGATGGTTTGATATATGTACAAGGTCTGTCCAGAAGTAACCAGCCAAGTAATATGAAAAATAGAGACATTTATTGAAGAAGATACAAGATATAAGAAACACTGTACATAGGACAATGATGCCTCAGTCCTGTTCAAAGTAGGCACCTTGGGACCTTACACAGTTCTCCCAAATGTCATTAGCTGCTATGTTGTTATTTTTCTGAATCTAATTGACAGTCTGAAATCTCTTCCCTTTCAAAGGTGATTTTAGTTTTGGGAAAAGCCAGAAGTCACAGGGTGCCAAATCTGGACTAGAAGGGGGCTGAGTCACCTGGGTGATTTGATGTTTCACAAAAACATTCTGCATGAGACGTGATGCATGAGCATGCACGTTGTCATGATGAAGCTGCCAATCATCAGTTGCCCATAACTGTGGCCTTCTGAAACATCCTAATAGTTTCTGCTCAAGCTTAATACAAAATTTGATACAGATTCGTTGCTGTGCTTGCTCAGTCATTTTGAATGTGACAGCCACACAGTACACACGCTCACTCAACAGCATCTCCTGGTCTCACTCACTAGTACAGTGAAGCCATCATTGTTCTCACATGCGCATTCCAGTCCACTCTTCCTGGCTGCCAGGTTACAGCGATGTTGTGTAAACCGTTCTCGTTGTATTAACAATGGATGGATGTTTTCCAGACAGAGCTTTGTATATGATGAAATAATTAGCACAATCAAGTGCATTCATCACCTCACATAGTTACCTTTTTCAGGAATGTGTGCTGAGAACACTTAAGATCTATTCTCTTAGTAAATTTCAATTGTTATTCAGTTGACACAGTGTTGTCAACTGTGGCTACCATGTTATGTGTTAGATGGTCAGAGCTTATTCATCTTATAACTGAAGTGCCCCTTTACCAACCTCTCTGTTTTCCACCAGGCCCTAGCAACCACTTTTCTACTCTGTTTCCATGACTTTGACCTTTTTTTTAAAAACATTGTAAGCAATACCATAATGTGGTATTTGTCTTTTTCTGTCTGGGTTATTTTACTGTAGCATAATGTCTCCTAGGTTCACCTACCTTACGACAAATGGCAGGTTTTCTTCCTTTTTATGGCTGAATAATATTCCACTGTTTAATTCATCACATTTTCTGCATCCATTTATCTGTTGACTAATACTTAGATACTTTTCATATGTTAGCCATTGTGGGTAATACTGCAGTGAACATGGAAGTGCAGCAATCTCTTCAAGACACTGATTTTATTTCCTTTGGATACTTACTTGGAAGTCAGATTCCTATATCCTATGGTAGTTCTGTTGTTAATTTTTGGAAGGACTTTAATACCATAGTGTCTTCCACAGTGTCTCTACAAATTTACATTCTCATCAACAGTGTACAGGGGTCCCTTTCGTCCACTTCCTGTCAACACTTGTTACCTCTTATCTCTTTGGTAATGACCACCCTAATAGATGTGAGGTGACTTCTCATCACGGTTTTGACTTGCATTTCCCTGATGACTGATGCTGAGCATATTTTTGTGAAGGTGTTGACCATTTATATCTTATTTGGACAGATTTGTTTTCAGGTGCTTTATCCATTTTTAATCAGTTTATTCATGTTTTGGCTACTGAGTTGGATGAGTTCCTTGTATTTTTGGAGATCAACCCCTTATGGGGTATATGGTTTGCCAAGTATTTTTTCCATGTCATAGGTTGCCTTTTTATTTGGCTGGTTATTTCCTTTGCTGTGTTAGCTTCCCTTTTTAACAAGTATATTAGCTATGAAGGCATTCATTTAGTAGAGTGCTTTCAATAATAAACACATTAACATAGAGATTGTTTTAAAAAGCTTAAGCCTTTTTAGATTTTTCTGCTTATTCACAGTCTTCTACTAATATTATTGATATAAGGCTGAAGAAAATGCTTAAAGCCTTGGAGAATATCATGAGAACTATATTCATTGCAAAATATATTAATAAAATACACATCAGAATAATATAATGAAATAATCTTTTGATATTTTCTCTTATAAAACTTAGTGTCCCTAAAAATGTGATTCAATGTTACATCCAGATGACATCATTGCTCGGCAGTTTCAGTTCAAGCAAACCAATTTTAAATGATGTGTCAGTTAAGCTACATGATCAGTGTACCTGAAGGCTAAACGTTGGAAAGTCTACAGTATAGTGTTTAAGGTTTTATTTTTAAGATTATTAAAAATATCTAGTAGCCTGGTGGCATTTGCAGAACATATGTATGTCTTCAGCAATGAAACGTTATCAATTGTCCTGTCAACCAGTAGTTAAGTTGAATAATATCTAAGCCACCACCTTAAGAGCAAACTCTTGTAATGACCGCTTGGGATATTTATTTCATTACAGTGGAATACAATGCAGACAGCATTGGGATGGGCAGAGAAAAAATCAGCAGTTCACTTTGTCCTAAGTCCAGTTTAGACAGTGCCAAAATGGAATGAGTATTGGTACACAAAGGAGCAGTAGCTAAATCTCATAGAGAACTCAAGGACTACTTTCCAGAATGGGTGAGTTTTCAAGTGTTCAAGAAGGTAGGAGGTGGTTAGACCAAAGGGGGCATAAATTCCTGGCTGAGAAAAGTTGGAGTGTGGGAAACAGTTCCAGGAACAGCAATGTGTCTTGAGAGGTTAGAAAGAAGGATATATATTGGAAATAGCTAAAAACAATAAATAAAAATGTGATTTCGGCATTAACGAAGTATAAAATAAATTCAGTTCTAAATGAAAGAGAGGCTTTCACTCAATGAAACAGGAAAAGCTCTGTTTTATAGCTGTGATCATAGCCGTAAGGAAGCACTTGCATTTGAGGTGCTTACAAAAGCACCCCCATTGTGAGGTGAAATATGCAGCAACTGCAGTCACAAGCTTTGGATGTCACATGAGGGCAGGAGATAGACACCGAGACCCTCCAGAAGCTCTGCTCCCCACAATTCAGCTTCCGCTTTAGAGTGGGACTCCTAGTGCCTCTCTGGGGATTCCAGGACCACACTTTTCATGCTGTGAAATCTCATGGCCACTTTTGCCTTTTCTTAAACACACTGTGTTTAGTGGGAGAAGGCACCCAAGGAAATCAGTGACCTCACTGATTTTGTTACACATCACAAGGTAATGATTTGAGGCTTCTGTTCTCTTAATACTTAAGGGGTAATAACTGGCTGGAAGAGAAATTTTTGTTATGTGGTCTTAGAAAACAGAGACCACTATTGTATTGCTGATGGGTCGTGGCTTGTATATTATCCCTGTAAACTAAAAAGACTTTCATGGAAATGCTGTCATGTCTGCATGAGTATGTATGTAGAGTGGGGGTGGTGACTTAGTATTTGAGATATTGTATTGAGAAATTCACACTGTAGAAGTAATGTCCCATAAACATTTCAAATATATAAACAGAATGTATGCAAAGAGAAGAATAACATAATTTTTTATTGGTGAAATTGGCCATGCTTAGGGTACATGCTTGGCTACCATTCCTGCATCAATAAGGTGTATCACACAAACTTCATAGCCCATTGAGACCATTCCTGAAATTCTAGAACACCATTTGCTCCTGCCGTTTCACATTCCAAGGACAACTGTCAACTCATCTGATTAGAATGTTGTGTGGTCCTGACAGCAGAAGACGCTTGTTTCCACCTGCAGCTATAGATTCACAGTATTATACTGTAACCCATTTGCTAAAACTCTCTCCTAGCACACTTCGTACTGAGTTTTATGCTTCTGGGACTTGCTTTTTCATATTTTTGTCTCACCGATAGCTAATGAAATTCTAATTATTTTGCTTAAAATTTTACATCATCTTAATTGCTGATGAAGCCAAATATCTCATAAACAAAAAGTAGGTGGGATGCTCTTTTTCTCTATAGTTGCAGAAAAGTAGATACTTTTCGGTTTCACGAAATTGGTTCTCATATAATGGTGAGATGATCATATCATAGATGTATTAATCTTAATCTCAGTTCCTTGTGCAGATTTCTGCGAAGAAGATGAATCATCAGCCTTCTTTTCTGTTTTATTTAAATAAACTCATCTTCGAAAATCTAATTCATAAAAAGAAATCTGTGAAGAAATCTTTGAAGATTTCGGAGTTATTGCCATGACCTTTGGTGATTTAATAAATTGTTCTCTTAAGAGAGTTTAAATTGACATCTTGGTATTCTAGAAGATATAGATAATTGTGAGGTTCTTTTTTAAAGTGAAAAGAATTCCTTTGGGATTTATTTTCTATTGTGTAGAGATATAATAAATTCCACTCCTGGATTCTTTATTAAAGAGGGAGTTTGAGAACCTTTTTCTCATTTAACTATAGAGCAGGCCTTCTATACAAAAACCTAGTCTCAGTATCTGAGGACAAAAAGTGAAGACTTCTTTAGTATTACAAAAGTAAGTCACCTGACTATGTATTTATCAGGATTTGGTCTCAGTTTTGTATTTACTGAAACATACTGCTTGGCTGGATGTGCAAAGGTTGTGTGGTTAGGTAGTCCTATAATTGTCTGGGACAATTCTGGCTTATGTATTTTTTCCATCCTGATTATTAATAGCATCTTCTTTTTACCCTCAGAAATCTCTCTCCTTAGATGATAAGTTATATGGTGCATGTGTAATTTCCATTTTCCCTTCCCCTCCACATACTTTTCTAATCTCCTGAGGCTGCTTAGCATTTAAGAAGAGAACATAGTAAAAGTTGAATAGCTAAATTGGTTTTGGTCTATTCATAGCAATTGCAGCCCAGATGTTTGAGGGATACAAGAACCAGAGGAGAAGAAGATATTCCTTACTTTTTAAACATAGGTTATAGTTTACCTCGGCTGTCCTTTGGCCAGGGCAGTACTGTTACTGGTAGAAAGTCTGTCCAGACCACCAAGGAGGCTCCAGCTTGTAGTAGTGATAGGGGTGGGTTGAGAACAGGAGGGGCGACCGAGGGGACAGAGCTAGCCCATGGGAATGGGACCTGGGAACCGCTTGTGTGTGGAGCCATGCTCCTAGGAATTGGTGGTAGGAGGTTTGAGTGCTGAGGACATGCAACTGCTCAAAGAATGCCTTTGTGAATTGCCCAGGGTTAGGACATTGAGTTTTGCAGTGCTGCACCAGGTTGCACTTCCCAGGGACTTGAGGCCATGTTGCCTGGGTAACTGAGCAGTGCTGTGCAGAATTTTGCACCTGGCTGCAGATTCCCCACTCACGCTTGGTGCTTGGCGCTGCCTGAGAGGCTGTAAAGGGTTCCCAGGGTTCCTTTGCTCATGACTTTGGTTTAGTTCCTCTCTGTTAGTGGGCCCTGAGTGCAGGAAACTCCCTGTATGAGGAGACTAGAGTGTAGGGGGTGCAGAGTTGACAGAGTACCAGGGGAGTCTCTCCCCAGTGGCCATGATTATGGCAGGGGGAGGTTCTTACACTGAGCACAGACAAGGCTAACAAGATAATTGGATAGAGGGAAAAGCCCTCCTGCCCCCTTCTGGTACCAGATGGGGGTAGGACCAGGGTACGGCAGGCATATGCACCATAGAAGTCTGAATGGTGGCAGGGGGAGGTGCTGGGCTAAAGAGGCTTGTCAATCTAGCCTGGGGAAAGAAGGGATTGATAGGGAGGTGGACCCACCCAAAATGTGAGAAAACACCTGGTCCATCCCATACCCAAGCTAATATAGTCCCAGGGGAACAGAGTTTCCTTGTGGTTCATCTGGTGGTGGACTGGCTAGTGCAATCATGAGATCATGTGCCCAGCAGCCACGTGACCCATGGCCCCATGGGCCCCACACATGGGCTCCAGGAGGGAGCCTGAAACAGGCAGCAGCCAGGAACAAGCTAAGCTACTTGGATGACTGCTTAGCAGCTGCCTGTGGACTTCAAAACATTGCATTTGACATTGGAACAGGAACTCTGAACACTGCCTTTTGTCTTGGTCTTGCCTAGGAGATGGGCTTTGAGACAAGAGTTCGTCATCTCCCAGATCATGCAGCACCTGAATAAAACCTCTTTTCCTTTTGCACCTCATGAATTTGACTTTTGTGGTGATAGGCAGCTGAACCCTCCTTTTTGTTTGGTAACAGTAACTTAAGATTAAATTTCTTAAGCATGACCTAGTCTCAGGATCTAGTCTCATATTCCATAATATACATATGAGTGACCCTTCTAAAAGGCACATGCAACCATGCCACTGTCTTGTTCACTGATTTTTAAATAACTCACCATCACCTTCAGAATTAAGTTTAAATTAATTTAAGTCTCTAAGGATGCTCCCCTTCATATTCATATGTTCAAGTGTCTCTTTAATATGCAGTTTGGATTCATCCACAGACACCTCTATACAGAATGTGACAAACTGATCTTTCATCTTTTCCCATAAACCTGTTCTTCTGTCTGTGTTATTTTAGGTGTTGGCACCACTATTAATCTCAAATATCTGGTTGTTTTTGTTTATTGTTTCCTAAAGATATCTTACTGTAACAACAAACTCCAAAGTGTTTTAGAACTCAGGCATGACAGAAGCTGGTTTCTTATTCACTGGTATTAGAAATGGGCAGGGCCATGTCTTCCAAGAGGTGGTTTAGAAACCAGTCACTTTGCATCTCAGGATTTTATTCCCCTCTACCAGTGGGGAAAAAAGAGCCTGAAGGGTCAGGCATGGTATGAGTTGCCTGGAATAGGACACATCACCTCTGCTCACAGTCCATTAACTGGAACTCAGTAACATGGCTACACCAAAGTCATGCAGTCCAGCAAGTGCTCAGGAAGAAGAGGAAACAGACTTGGTGAAGATCCGACTCACAGTCTTTGCCATATTTCACCCTAATAACCATTCTACCCATTACAATTTTTCACTCATCAATTTTCTTTCTTAAATATTCTGTCTTTCTTCAGTCTTACCACTATTGTCCATCATCATGTCTCCCCATACTGAAACAATAGTCTCCTACATCAAACATTCCAAAATAAATGTTCTATTCAGTATAGTCTTCCCCAGAAGTTTTGCCATGAACCCTCTGGCTCAGCTAAAAATGTACCTCTGTCTGTCTCCAAAGCAATGTGTGCATGTTTTTATGGTGTAAGGTACAGTTTCATATTTAAAAAGTTCTTCTATCTCCATCTTTCTTACTGTCCTACGAAGTCTTCAAGGGGATTGATCTTTAAAAAAATCCCAGGGTCTTCAATGTCTTATATAATTTTTGCAAAGATAATATACAGTGCTTATTTTAATGGAGTAAGAGTGAATAGGTTGCTCTGCTGACATTACTACCTCAGGAAGGGAAAAATAGGAGTTCTTTGTTAAAACGGGTATTTTCTGGATGTTTCTGAGTAAACTCTTCAGTTCTTATTTTTTGTCTTTTGTCTCTGACCTAACTGGTCTTATTTCTTTTTCAAGCATTCACTGACTTTTTTCTTGCCTACCAACCCAAGGAATTTTTTCCAGTCTCCAAGAAAGAAACTTCATTCCTACTTCTGATATTTTTCTCCACTGTCTTTGCTCAAGTCATTTCCAGGCCCTTAATCCAAAGTAATATGATGTCTATATATTTTTTATTTAAAATATTTGAAAATGGATGTTCTGGTCTGAGTTTTGTGTTAGCTGCTTTAAGTTAGTCTCCCAGGGATTCAGTTGGACTCATTAGAATATTCACCCTAGGTATGATCAGCTAATCTTTAATCGGACCCAGAGGCCATCCAACAAGTGCTTCAATTATCTGTACCTTCATCACCCTCAGAGATGTTTTTATGTTCATAATGAATGTTAGAAATAGATTTTCGTTGGTGGAAGGAGTGACTTGTTAATTAGCAGAAAGGAAATTAGAAGTGAGAGTTGATTGATGAAGTCAGTAGGTTGGCTGTCGTATTGTGGGCGGGGTGGTGGTATTCTTCTTTTCTTACAAAGAAGAGTGTCAAACTATCATCTGTCCTGAAGCCTGTATCTTTTAGAATGAGTGTCTGAGGTTGATCAAAAATGGTCCTATAATTCTGCTTCTAATGGGAAGTTTTCCTTATCTCCCTACTTATATTTGGCTGTATCTGATGCTAGAATATTGTCATATTTACCTCAGGGAAATGTTCTATACAAGGAATTTTTAGAGTGTAGGAAAATATAGGAAGCTAAGACCTCTTCAAGATTTCAGTCAGTGTATGGCTTTCTGTGTGTGCCCTAGTTGCCAATAAATAGTAGCATGCATGACAAAAGTTGGGCTGAGATTTGTTTCTCTTATGGGGGCGCCATCAGTTCTCAACTGTTTGTTTTGGATGCCAATTTAAGAGTATGTATATACAAATTAAAGTAGACTGCTTTACTACACTAGGCATTTGAAATTCTAAATCCAAGAATTAACCCCTTTTCTTTTGCTTTTTGTTTATTTGTCAACCTTCATTTAAAGCAATTGAGAATTTCTCGCCCCTTGAATAGAGAAGAGCTAGAGGATATAAGGAAATACCAAGAATAAAAGATATCACTTAATCATTTAAACATATAATCCCAATATAAATGTTTTCCAACTTAAATCTTACCAAGACAACTCCCTATATTATCTATCTGCCAAGTAAGAACATTTTAAATCTTATTTCTAAGAATAAATTCAAAGGAGTAATAACTTCTTATTCTAAGTCTCAACCTCTCCCAATTCTTATCATTAACACTTGAGTGTCTAAATATCCCTAGTAAGTACCTGTAGAATCAGGAAATATATTTCCACGGGGCTCTCTAATTTACTTCTGCAGCATTCTGAGAAACAGATCATATGTGAGCATCCTCAGACCTGCGTTTCAGGCTTATGCACTGCAACCACTATGGCAACTGTTGTTTCATACTTGGCCTCCTTTGCACATTTCTGTTGCCTTCTTGGTCCCCGTAGACACTTGCATTAGCATACTTGCTCTGGAAAGTTACCAGGCATTTCAAATATATCGCGCTAATTTTAATTTGAACTACTATTCATTTTTAATTTAAAATAAATGGTGTACTGAATAACATACGGCAAGAGTTGAGACTGGGAAGTCAGTGCCTTTAGGCATATGCATATCTAGTTCAGGGAATTCTTTCAATGCTGTTCTCAGAACTAAGAAAATTTTCCCACACATTTGAACTTCCCGTTGGGGAATCCCACACACCCCACCAGGCAACACTGGTTTTTCCATTACCACAGTTTTAATTTTGTATGCAATATTCCGTTATGTAGTATTAGCAGGTTTTTCCTAATTTAGTAGAAGGTCAGGGTTTGTATTATTCTCTTTAAAATTTAATATGTGAACTGAGCAATCTCCTTCTGCTGTTGTCATAGATTTAGATTTTTCATGCTTATTTCTGTTACATGTGCTGCTAATGCTCAAGGGGTGAGAAAAGATTCAATTTCCTCATCTGTAAAACGAGGGTCATAGTATAGGTGAACTCTAAGGTCCCTGCAAACTCCAGAATTTTATGATTCTAATAATGTAAGTTTAAACTGCCTTAGTAAGAGTAATGGTTTTTCTTAGCCTAGTCTGTAGCAGTTTTTGTGAATGCCCTACTTTGCTTAGAAATAATTCCCTAACCTTTTTTCTTACTCAAATTTACTAAGAGTGTGTTATTCTAAATATCCAACCCTGAAACTACATTGCTTTTTAGAATATTAAAAATATTATTTATATGTGTAGTTTACATTCCCAACTGTTAAGTTAGCCCCTTGAAATATAATTTCTGTCTAATACAGCTAAAGCTCTTAGTGTATATTGTCTTGTCACTAATAGATGCTTAATAAAGCTTCTTCAGTGAATGAATGAATACATTATTCTATATCTCACATTGCAATTTTACCAAGTGCTGTTATTGCTCATTGTCTAATGTAGAAGTATAAAATATTAAAGCTGAAGGCACATTAGAGTTAGCTCTAATCCACTGGTTCCCAACTGGGATGATTTTGTACCCCAGTGGATTTTTGGCAAAATCTGGAGACATTTTTTGGTTGTCTGCAGTGGGTGTCACTGACATCTATTGGGTAGAGACCAAGCATCCTGTGTAATTCACTGCGTAGTCCCCACAAGAAAGAATTGTCCACGTAACATGTCAATGATACTGAGATTGAGAAGCTCTGTCCTCATTTTATAAGTGAGATAACTGAAATGCTAAAAAGTTAAACAAAAGTTTCAAGGCAATCTTCAACTCCCATGATTTTGCATCATGAGTTGATTCTTACTAAATCTGGCAAAGGAGGTGGAGACGTTTTTCCCATTTTATAAATGAGAAGACCAGAGACTTGGTAGAATGATAGACAACATCACACAAGAAGCAGAAGTGGGACCTGGGACTACTGCATCTCAGTTATGTATTTAGGAGTATGGTGGGCCCAAAGTGATTCATGATATGCAGAGGAAGAAATTTTACATTATTTTATGTTTTCTAAAGTTCCTGGTCATCACTTACCAAGCTCAGTGAATGTTCAGTAGCACTCATTATTGGGGATTTGCAACCAACAGACTACTGAAAAAACGTCAGGATTTATATAATTTGGGGAAAACTGGGCAGTCAGACTTGCTTTTAGTACCAACTGCCTGGCATGTAGAAAGTCCTCATTAAATAATTCAGTGAATGATGGTCACCCTCCATTGGACTAGTCACCTCTCCTAAAGGATGGTTTTACTGCCTTTGGGCATCAATTCTCTGGGAAGACTGCAGTGTGGCTTCCTCCCAGAGCTTTGCAGCCCAAGAAAGCAGAAGATTAGTCACAGAAGTCTTACTAAATGCCCATGCATGACATGTTGGGGACCAGTTCTCTTGCACACCTTTACAGGCTTTTCCAGCAGGGACCTTGTCTCTTACAGAAGAATGCATTTCAGCAGGGACCTAGCAGGCCAGGCCTATACCTCCCATTCCGTTCTTAGCCTCAGGGAAGCATTTTGTATGGGGACATGCTCCCTCAGTAACTCATGTTTCATTCTCTTTCCATTTTAGCTATTTCTGCCTTAACCCTCTTGGACAAATCCTCTTGAAAACATAAATTTATCTTCCTCATGGGATAAGAGAAACCCAGATTCCACAGATACAGCCCTGGATAACCTCTTGGGATAGATACTAGGGGAAGAGATTTTCCATCACTTTGCAGTGAGCCTTCTTCCCCCTCATACAGATGTGGCCATATCTTTGCCAGATTATTCTGTGAAATTCATTTTTTAATACATCATCGAAGAATGAATTTAAAAAAAATATTTTCAATTAGATTTTTGGTTATATTACTTACATGGTTGATAAGCTTAAAGTTGTACACTTCTAAGTGTGTACAACCTGACTTCATTGTATTTATCAGAGTAAAAACAAATATTATCCACATGGGTAGATATGTACTCTCAGACTGCAAAAGAAAGTTATACTGGTTTTTAAACTGCCTTAATCACAGGAAAGAAAATAGTATATGAAGAAAAATTAAAGGGAACTTTTGAAGTAGATGATAAAGAGAAATATTTCACAAGTCCTTAACTTTTTTGTACTTACCGATGTATTAAGAAACTCATTTTTTAGATCTAAGGAAAACACCACAGCAAGCAACCTTCTTGAGAGTACCTCAATGGCGTTTTCTGAAGCTATCAGGGGTCCCCTGGAACAAATATGTTATTTATGCATTTGTTTGAGGATAACCACACATACCCACAAATATGAGAAATGGCTCTCTTTGTAGCCAGATGTTCTCTTGCTGCTTCACAGTGTTAGTTTCAATATACAATTTTCATAAAAGAAACTGTTAAGTGTCCAGTACTTTAAATCATGCTAATCAGTTTTATCATCAGAGATCATTTATTATCTATTTATTCCTCATCAAGTTATTTTTAAAATAATAAATATACCATTTCCCAAAGTATGTTCTTTTTTCATAAACCCTTTTAAGGAAAATATTTTTTCTGTGCTCTTGTTGCTGTATTCCTATAACTCATGTGTTTATTTTTTTCTTCAGACATTTTATACAGAAAATCTGTTCAAAGTGGGCAATAAAAGGAAAGATACAAAAACATAGAAAGCACATTAGAAGTGAATAATGTTCTCTTCTGTCAACAATTTGATTCTTCTGAAACTTTTCTAGGGCAAAATTGGAGGATTTAATGGAGGCATAATTATATATATTGCCACTGGGGACTAGTTGACATTTGTCTCAGATTTTCATGATGGGTACAATTGAGGGACAGTCAACAATAAAAGAATACATTTTCTGTGCGCGTTTCAAAACTTCACTGTGCTTCGGTAGATAAATACTTAGCATCAAGTGCAGGACGGGCTTCAAGTAACTTGAGATTAAGTGGCAGACGGGTGGCATCTTGGCTCTCTATCTCACCCAGAGCATATCGTTAAAGCATTTCTCAGGACTCACCAAGCTTATTGTCTCACAGGGAATATGTTAAAAAATGGGTGAGAAACATCTTTCATGAACAATAGTAGTTTTAATTGTTTTTCTTTTTATATTCATATTACTTAAAATGCAGTCTTTCCCATCAGAATGAAGTTGCTAAGAATTGAATTTACACGCATGATCTTTGAAAAAACAAGGGCAGCAGGGCCGTATTTCCAGCTGTCTTAGGTCTGTGCATGCTTCTGCACGTGGTAGAGGTATCAGTGTGTCCTTCCACACAGTTACTCATGGCCTACATTTTGTGGTATCCTTTTGGTAATGAATAGCTAGCACTTCCTTTCCTAATTGCAAATTTCAATTTAACATAAAGATTCACTTAAAATTTGCATTTCAAAACAATATAAAAACTCATTAGGATTTCTCTGTTAGCTATCCCTCGTGTAACTAGCACTTACCTCAACATCAGTGTGACACAAAAGTTCAGACATGCACACATTAGTGATTCAGTAAGGTTTTATATACTAAAATTTACTAAAAATGGCCTAGTTTTATCTCCCTGCACACTCGCACTTTCCTACCCATATTAAAACAAATTCAGGCCATCTCCCCTTCCCCACTAAGTCTGAGTCTCCACTGTCTAAGAGAAACCCTGTTTTCCTAGGCCCACGCCTGTCTGAACAAGGAGCTGTCCTGGCCTCAAACTGTTAGTTCAGCAATGGGCACATGCTTCGGCATGAATAAATGAGCTGCAAGGGACATTTACATGAGGCCTCTGCCATTGGCAGTCCTTTAGTCTTGGGGGAGGATTTTTGGAAAAGACTGCTTCTCTTTATTCCTGGATACTGTTGCATGCAGATATTAAACCCAGATCTACAAAGGCCTTCTTGCTCCCTGTTGGAGAACATAGGCAGGAGGCCGAGGAGGGCAAAGCTAGGAGGCTTCAGAGAGATGAAATTAGAACACTTATTGAATCATGTCTGATTCCAGCCCTATCCCTGGAGTATTTTTCTTTTTATATATCTTTTTTCCTTTTCTTATCTTTATATATATTTTTTCCTTTTTCCTTAAAAATTGTATACTTGTAGTATTTAATAGACAACATTATTTTAAAAGTCTTTAGCAACAACATCCTAAAAGAGCACATGATAAAGCTTTCTTCCATTTAAAATATGAAGTAGTTTTTAATGGGCACATGCAGTAGGCCAAACTGTGGTCTCAAAGATATGTTCATACCCTAATCCCCTGGGAATATCACCTTGCCTGGCAAAAGATGTGATTAAGTTAAGGGTCTCAAGAGGAGGTGCTTATTCTGGATTAAACATGTGGGTCCTAAATGAAGTCACATGCATCCTTTTAAGAATCAGGTAATTTTGACAAAAATACTCTGCCACGAAAGCTGTTTTGAGAGAGATGTGGCCACAAGCCAAGGAATGACAACACCCAGTGGAAGCTAGAAGAGGCAAAGAATAGATTCTCTCCTCCAGCCTCCAGGGCTCAGTCCTGCTGACATCTTGATTTTGACTCAGTGAAACCGATTTTAGATATCTGGCCTTCAGAATTGTGAGGATAAATTTCTGTTATTTTAAGCCACCAAGCTTATGGTAATAAAACTATTGGAAAACTTTACAGCAGCCACAAGAGACTAAAATAGTGTGCTATTACTAATGATGCATAATGATGGAATTTAATATTTTATTAAGAAAAAGATAAAAGTTGGCTGTGTAGGTGTGAAATGGGCATAGCAGATAAATGAAGGGTATCATTAAAAGGTCAGTAACTCAGAGGAAGCCTGAACACTATTAAAAACATCCAATTTAAATTCTGGGAGAAAGTTTTGCTAAAGATAAAAAATACCACGTGCTCAGTTGAGGGATCTAGTCCAACACCAGAAGTTAAGAATGAGTCATTGGCAATGGCAGTGAGCTTATTAGATGTGGTAAATGTTTTCAGGACAGCTTATACAGGAAATTGAGAGTTATTAATATTTAATGATTCATTTTATGCTTGCCAGGCAACCTACCTAGGTATAGTCAAGTTCACCCACAGAATAATTTTTTTTCAGCTCTTGGAAATGTTTTGATTGTTGTGTATATGGGTAATAGAATTATTTTTAACCCACATATTTGAAACTGTGACTTTGGATAGACATAGATCTTCTGAAATATTTATATCAGTATCCATTCTCGTAACCTCAAAATAGACAAGCATAATTAATTAAATATTTATATTTTACTTTATTGCCTCATGAATTCAAAATAAAAGCTATAATAAAATCCAATAGTCTTTTTTAACTAGGCCTAAAAAGAAGTAACTTATAATTGGGAATGCAGGATTTTTTCTTTCAACGCTGTGACAGTTTATGACATAAATGCCTTAGCCATTTAGGTGATTTTTCACACTTTCTTTTACACCTTATAAAATTGTTCAATTAGTTAGTCTAGTTATCAGAGGCTAAACTTGTTTCTATGCATATTGCTGTAGTTCTATCAGTCTTTCATTTTTTAATTATAAAAATAGGAATTAAAGACCTTCCTAAAATATCAGGGGAAATAATATTCAAGTAGATGAATGGGAAATAAGACAATAGTTCAAATAAATATTCACTTGGTTGTTTCTTAAAAAAGGTAAATATTACTGAATATCTAAAGAATGCAGACACCAAAGCCAGAGGCATGCAGGCCATGCAGCCCCTGCCCCAGAGTTCCCAGAGCCCCGGTGGGCGTGGGAGAGGTGCGGATGCCCGAGTTATCTCTTCCATGTTGTTTCTTGCCTCCTTGACTGCTCTCTTACTTCAGCCACACCAGCCTCCTTGCTCTTCCTCCAACAGCTCGACTATATTCCATCTTTATTGCTTTCTACTTCCCATTTCCTATGCCCACAGTGCTGTTTTTTCTACATCTTAGGTCAGATTCACCCAGAAGTACACCCAGAGCCAAGGACTCTGGTGCAAGTAATGAGGGAAGGGAGGCACTAGGGACGTGCCTTCCCACTGGAGTAGGAATTGCACTGGGCTAAGGAGCTGGGCTTTTGTACCTTTGTACCATTCGGTCATTGGCTTTGCATGCCTGAGGGAGGGAAAAAAGACTGGTTTAATGGAACTCCTAGGCACTTGCTCTCTACACATAAGAGAAATCATCTAAAGAAAGCATGATACTGTGATTTATAATAAGAAATATATAATTGACTTTTTTCCCATTGCTAGCATAGAGCTCCTAGAATTGTTGGAATTTGTTAAGTAATATGAGTGACAAAGATGTCTTGATATTCATAACAAACCTCTTGAACACACCTGAATTTATGTTAGTGAGATAACTTTTGGAAAGTAAGCATTGGGCCTGGTCATCAGAAGGACCGACCCTGTGATTAGAGGATTGGAGCTTTCCGCCCTACCTTCTAAGCCTCTTGGAAGAGGAGAGGAGCTGGAGCTTGAGCTCGTTCACCCGTGGACACTGAGTTCACCAGTCATGCCATTATAACAAAGTCTCCATAAAAATCCAAAAGGATGGGGTCAAAGAGCTTCTGGGCTGGCGAACACGTGGAGATTCAAAGAGAACGGCATGTTCTGAGAGCACAGAAGCTCCATACCCCTTCCCAGATACCTGCCCTGTGCATCTTTTCCAGGTGGCTGTTCCTGAATTATGTCCTTTTTATAATAAACTGATAATCTAGTAACTAAAATGTTTCTCTGAGGTCAGTGAGCAGCAGGTCATTGGAACCTCTGACCTATAGCCAGCAGGTCAGAAGTACAGGTAAGAATCTGGACTTGTGACTAGCATCAGAAGTGGGGCCTGAGGGGACAGTCTTGTAGGACTGAGCCCTTAACCTGTAAGATATGATGCTATCTCTGGGTAGGTAGTGTCAGAATCGAATAGTTTGGGGGTGTAGAATAAAGCACATATCAGAACTGGAGAAGGGTTCTCCTGTGAGCCATGTGTGTTATTAAAGTGCTAAGGAGCTGGGATCTGGGCCTTAATCTAAGGACACCACACATGTCTGCATGGTGTGCTCTCTCCCTGTCCTGGTCTCTGTTCTGTGCTGCACATCACCGAGGGCTTCCTTTGCTCCCTGTTGCAAGTATGCACTCATACTTTCTATCCATTTACCTTGATTTATGTTTTCGTCACAGCACTCATTAATTGATGGCATGATATATTTCTTTGTTTATTTTCTGTGTCTCTTCCCACACTGCCCCCACTATAATATAAGCACTATGAGGGTAAGAACTTTGTTTTATTTTTGTTTGTTTGTTTGTTTGTTTTGACTGATGCTTATACAGCTTCTAGGCCAGCCTGGTTAAAAATTGTTCAAAAATAATTGTTGAATGTGTGAACCAAAATAAAGAAGGTAAATGGAGGTAAATTCAAATAACAAGATGGGGGTTATTCGGGAATAGCAGAGGAATTGCAGTTTTGGAACTGCATGATATAGTGAGCTACAAGAGAGCCCATAAGGATGTGGGGTCAGCTGTGCTAATGGGAAAGGATTGGAAAGAGGGGGATGTCCAGTCTGAATCTCAGAAGTAAGTTCATTGACTCGAGGATGGGGAGAAATTTCTTGGCAGATGCTTATTGGTCAGGAGATAAGTCATGGTTTTCTATAAATCAGGCAATTATGGGATATGTCTCACTTCTTAAGTTTGATTTTTCTGAGGGTGATGCATGAGATTCTTTATTTCATATTCTTTGGTTCCATTTTACATTGAAATCCTTTCACAGATGAATAAATAAATGGACTATGATGGCACAGAAAGTGGCATAAACAATTTTGGGGTAGATTCAATATTATTAGAGAAGACTTGCAAGCTTATTCTGAATTTAAGGTTCCAGGTAGAACTTTAGAGAGAAATAAGAGGCCCCACAGAACTATAAATAGCTTGGCATGAGTGGAGCATAGAATTCATTAAATCATTTTTTTTCAGCTAACCATCTTTCTTACCAAAAAGTTTGAGTATTTTTGATGTGCCAGAACCATTATTATGCTCCTGCTCTCAAAGCCAAGCAAGGTTGGTTCCTGTCCTCTGGTAACTTACCTTTAGTGGAGCAGATGTTATACACTGGTCAGCACATTAATGCAAGTCATGAGGCAGTGAGGGCTACAATGGCTGGGCTTTTGACGAAAATGTGTAACGGAGAACTAACCCAGGACTGGGTACAGGGGTGGTCAAGAAAAATGTTCATGAAGAAATGTCACTTAAAATAAATATTTTCTCTGTTTGCCTTGTCAAAAGAGATATATCAGACAAAATATTGCTATGAGCAATGTCCAAGATTTTACTGCCTATGTTTTCTTCTAGGATTTTTATGGTTTTGGGCTTACCCATTTAAGTCTTTAATCCATTTTGAATTTATTCTTGCATATGGCATAAGAAGGTATTCTACTTTTGTTTTTCTGCATGTATCTGTACAATTTTCCCAATGTCATTTATTGAATAATCTATACTTAGCCTATTGTATGTGCTTGCTTCCTTTGTTGAATATTAATTGACTATGAAGGTGTGGGTTTAATTTGGGCTCTCTATTCTGTTCAGTTGATCTGTATGTCTGTTTTTATGCCAGTACCACTCAGTTTTGATTACTATGACCTTGTAGTATAGTTGGATATTAGGTAGCTTGATTCTTCCAACTTTGTTCTTCTTTCTCAAGATCACAGTTGCTATTCAGGGCTTTTGTGGTTCCATATAAGTTTCTGAAATATTTGTTCTAGTTCTGTGAAATACATCAGTGGTATCTTGATAAGAATTGCATTGAATCTGCTTTGGGAAGTATGGACATTGTAATGATGTTAATCCTTTCTATCCATGAATACGGTGTGTGCTTCCACTTATTTGTATCTTCTTCAATTTCTTTCTTCAGTGTCTTATAATTTTCCGAGTACAGGTCTTTTACATCCTTGGTTAGATTTATTCCTAGATATTTTATTCTTTTTGAAGCAATTGTGAATAGGGTTGTTTTCTTAATTTTCCTTTCTGATAGTTCATTATTGGCATATAAAATTGCAACTTATTTCTGGATATTAATTTTGTATCCTGCTACTCTACTGAGTTCATTTATCAGTTCTAGTAGTTAAAAAATGGGGCTATGTCAAAGTTTTTGCACAGCAAAGGAACCATCAACAAAATAAAAATACAATCTACTGAATGGGATAACATTTGGGAAGAGATTCCAGCTGGGAACACAGTATACCTCAAGGACTGGTAGGAGTCCATAATATAAGTGCATTAGGTACTTATGACTCGATCCTTTTGCACCAGAAATTAAATGGATAACAAACCAGAGAAAGCAGTCAAGAGATGACTTGTCTTCTGGTGCAACATTTGAGTTCAATTGCAAATCAGACACCCCAACCACCCATGGAGGGTATGTAAGATGGGACAGTAATTTACCACTGTTTATCAGAAAAACTGGCTTGAGTTCTTGATTTGATGATTAGTAGCATTTTGACAAAAAGATTATAGATAAGTGGCCAGTTATGATATGCTTTTTGACTAGATCAAAATGCCCCTTCTCCAGGTGAATATTTGGTGTTATGTAAATATACTACAAAAGTCAGCAACACCCAAGGCTGTATTGTTCATGTCTGCATCTGCAAGCAGATGTTTGTTTTCCAGTGAGCACTTACGTTTATTTTTGGCTGCATTTTATATGCATAAAACAACCAGTTCTGATAATTGTGTTTTTTTGTATTAATTATTGCTTTTACTTTTTTCTGTTTGGTACAGGGGGATCTTGGAGTTTCTGAGTTATTGGTTAACAAACAGTAAAATATCAGCTTAAATGGAGTCACATATTTCTATTTTTAGTAGAACTTGTATTTGTACTACTATAAATGTACAAATCAATGTGTTAACTGAGATGAAATAATCTAGTGACAGCTGAATGGTGAGCTGGTGGGGACTCTTTTACTTTCCCTTATTGAAGCAGGGCACTTCACTGTCAGTCATTTCCAGACTGTGCACCTGATTTCATAATTCTCTCCATTCTTTCCGAAGCAACTCTTCCCTTTGCTCAGTCCACCACTGTTTGGTCTTTCCCTTTCTTCATCTGTATTAACAAGAATTGTTCAAAAGCACATTAATAAACACTAAGTTTATCCCTAACATTCATAGCTCTGTTCCTTCAATTCTCTCTGGTGGAGCTACCATTTGCATTTAATCTGCTTATTTAATTCTTTTCCCTTGTGTATTATATTTATTTTTAGTTATTTAGAAGTTATTTTTCTTCAGGAATTATGGCCCTTAGAAATTAGAACTACTACCTTCCTAATAGTCAAGTTTGACTAGATAGATTAATAGTCATATCTTCAAAAATATTAAAATCAGGCTTAGCCTTTTTTATTATTTATTTTGAAATCAATTCTTAGAGTCACAATTCAGAGCTTCTAGTAAGGGTGGTAGAGTTTAGGTACTTTTCTTAATTTCACTTCCCTAAATCATTTTAAATAGGAAAAAAGAACTGAAAAATAAGAAACAGTAGCATCACTATCCCATAAACTATATCTATCAGACTAAAAGAATATCTATCAGACTAGAATTTGGACTAAATCTCTGAGATTTGGCAAACAGCTCTTAGATCCCAATATAACATAACATTTCTCTAAAAGAAAACAAGAGAGGCCAGAAAAATAGTATCCGGATAAGCACACAAACAGTTTTTGCAAAGCAAGAAAAGAAAGAATGGATGTCAGACTGTGCTGACAAGCCACCAGAAACAATGGTGTACCTTGGAGTGGTACATCATGGCAGTAGGAGACATAGGAATGTAAAACATAGCCATGTAGCTGCTGCCCACAATGACCTACGCAGAGAATGTTGGAAATTATTAAAAACAAACAAAACCAAAATGTATATAGCCATTGATATTTACACTGGCCTAAAGTATATAAGAGCTAACTTTTGGGTGAGAGCCTCTTGGGATTGAATTCTTCTGAGGACCAATGAACGAATAAAATGTAGTGACAGAGGATGAGAACTTAATTACTCAAAATTGGAGCTGCTCAGTTCACTTTGCACACATTTTCTTGCCCCCTAATAATCTCCTGTTCTACAATGTTAGATTATGGGATTAAGTTTAGATTACATCCTATAAAATTATGATATCCTAGAAAATGGACTAAACTTTAAGGATAAAGAATCCTAAAAGTGAAGGGGAAGGGCCTAGTTAAAGAACAAGTATAAAGGACTGATGGACATGGACAACTGGGTGGGGATTGACTGTGGGAGTGGGGGGGGAGGTATTAAAAGCTTATAATACATG